>JAHZNA010002440.1:0-60373 GCA_027743935.1 Sinodicranocentrus sp. ZH6
GGTGAGGATGTATGGTGAGGATGTATGGTGAGGATGTATAGTGAGGATGTATAGTGAGGATGTATTCAATCCCGCTGCCTTACTTCAACCCCACCAAACTGATCTGATTACCAATCCTTGGGTTGTTTGGTAGACGTTCCTATTCCAATCAGTCAGTTATATTATTTACTGACTCTCATTTCAAGTCATTGGTCATGCTGTGTATTATCCCAATGCTCCTTGTTTATCTGTACTTTTTTTCTTATATTAGCTTGTTGGGAGTGTTTGGAATTACTATTTAATGAGTTTTAAGTTTTTAGTCATGCTTTAGGGTAGCCCTTGATTTAAAATTAATCTCAACTATTTGTGATTTGACTATTTCTTATTAAAAATGTAGTTTTTACTTTTTTATTCCTTTGATTCCTTTCTGTATTTAGCGTTATCGTGATTTTAAAGAAATAAACAAATAATTCATGAAATGTATACTTTAACAAAGCTCATATCATTTCGACCTTTAACATTACACACAACCGTTTTTTTTCTCGTGAAAACTTGCTCCGTCGAAGGAAATCACGCTGTTTGCATTTTAGAATTATTGTTGCCACAAAAGTTACTCTCACTAGAACATTTTGTTAACGCCGTCTTTTAATAAAGTAGAGAGGATCACTCCTAAAACTCCGTAAAACCAAACGTACAATCTCATAAAGATCTACCCACTCCCTACAGTACTACGTTATCTGGTGCCACGAACGCGTGCCAGCCAAGGTGGAGTAAAGTCATCCTCACTCCCTGAACATGCATCATCCCAGCCAGGAAATGCGTAGCCGTAAATGCATTTCGAACTTGAGGATACACATGCAGAGTGCTGTCTTGCATAACAAGGTAAGTTACTCATGATTGAGATTTTTATTTCTATTCACTATATTTCACTAACGTAATAATAAATATGGAAATTAAAAACTGTTCTAATATCTTTAACTATTTTTTGTTTTTCAAAGTTTATTCCACTTTTTTTCCTTTGAGTATTAATTCAATATTGAACGTTTGCTGTGAACTTGTGATCTCATCCATTGACCTTGGACGTTGGAAGAAGAAGAAAAAATCCTCTTCAACTTTCAAACTTTATACGATGTCTGCAAGTTTAATTTTTTTAGAATTTATTTAAAAAACATTTTATCAAAACTTACCCTCAGCTCTGAAGAAATTTATCAGTAATAGCGGTAGTGAGTAGCTTTAAATGTCCTGATCCGATGGATGATCAGTGTGCACCGGAAATTGATTCTGAATATTTAAAAATGAGTACTACACAAACGTTGAACGTGATAACAAATTAAATGTAAAAGTTTTAGCCGAAATGGAAATAAAATAAAACAGTCCAAAGTATGCAATATCCAGCAGTGTAGAATTGGTGAATGAGCAATCGTACTTATACATCGTAAAACGCACTTCTTCTCGTTACCCTAATTATTATAATTGCACAAGGATTCAGCGTATTTTGTCGGTCATAATTACTTAAATACTATATTTTTACCATGTCTTTAGGATATACTTGTAAGGCGTACTGTTCACAGAGCAAAAAAAATCCCAAAATACCATAATATTTACCAACGACACCGCTTGCGAGATGGGGCAAGGAGGTCCACGTCATTGCATGATCGTTTATAAGCGTCCATGTCCGTTGCTACGTTCTAGGTTCCCAAATGCGTATTTGCATCAAGTGCGATGGAGTAGCTTGGGCTTGGACCTTGGAATGGAACATGAGCCAAGTGAATGATATGACGCAGCACTCTGGACAAAAAGGTGACCAATATCCAGGAATTATCGAGGAATGAAGATGATTTAATAATGGGGTGAAAAAACACCCGAGCTGAAAATATGCATATAAAATTTATGTCATTTCAAAAATAAATGAATGCATGAGTTGGAGACATTTTTTAGGCATATGTGGAAAGTATGCAGTGATAAAATAGTTATGAGTAAGTTTCTGTCAAGTTGGACAGTACTGGTTGATTTTATTTTTATTAACTGGTTGTGAACTCGTTGGTGGATACTTTAGATTAACGTTCGTAACTAAATTTCATTTCTAACAAATCTACAAAAGCTTTTCATCTATGATTCATCATCATATGTATTACGTTTTAACAGCTATTGTATGATTGAAACTGGGCAGTGAAAGCGAGAGTTGACGTTAGACAGTCCTCAAATAATTATAATATTGGAGTTTATTATTTTTTCTTCATACGATTTTCATATATATCATTGATATACGATGCAATATATAAAAATTCAATTAAATAATGACTAACAACAACAGGTGAACAAAGTACATATAAAATGAATGAAAAGCCCATTGAACTCCCACGAAGAAGACTTCCTCAATTGTTTTTTTAGCGTAATACGGTTTACACGTAATATATGAATGTTGTTTTCATCTAATTATTGATACAAGTTATATAATAATAAGCGCCAGGGTGAACCTGATTCTCACCCTAAATGCTAAAACGAGCTATGTACGGCTGAGCCATTTGTTATTTTCATACATGAATTTCTGGTTGATTTTCAAATTTCATTAATTTCACATATAATCATTCAGAACGGTTTTTAGTTGACTAACGCTCACTACGAGGAGAACATTATATATATATTTATTATACATATAGTTTTACGGTAGTTATAAGTAATAAATTTTAAAACTGCTAAAAATCGACTACACATTTGACCTTGTACAGATTTGCACAAACTTTTAAATATTTTCCATTTATCAGTAATTCCTCCAGCATCGTACATACATTCTCTCTCGAACTCGGAATAATACAACATATGTACATATACAGTCAACAGAGCTGGTTAGTCAATCATTCACTCTTGTCGATTTTTAATCATTATTCAATACGTCTCTTCAGTCGATATTCCTAAAAATAATCCTTTCTCACACTTTTTGTTTGTACATCACTTTTGAAAAATTGCAATTTCTCTTTCGTTATATCAGAAATGTTCGCGTCATGATTGAACAGTCATGTCTCACTTTGTTAGTTTGGCTTCTGTGATGGGAATGGAGGGATCACGGAAGGAGGAGTTGCTAACACTGGAAGTACACAAAAGGTACAGCAAATATTAGCTCACATGAATCCACATCAGACTGCGGAGCAGATTTAGGATCTTGTGAAAGTATAATTGCTTTCCTTGGCGGCATTACCTCCATAATGAGGAGAATATTGAGGTGGCACTGCCGGAATGATCGGATATCCGATGCCAACATGTGTGTGATGATGTGTATGACTATGAACATGGTGTTGGGTTGGGGGAGGAGTTCGCACATTATCACTGTTTGGTCCACCAGGTATTATTGTTCCACCTGGTCCGATTGTTGGTTTCGCGTCTTTTGAAAGATCTGCAGGTTTGGGCATTACACTGTTCCCACTAGAACTTCCAACACTACTTCGTCCTCCAACTGGATGACCCACACCTGGCCCGACTAACGGATGTCCTGCAGCGGAAGCTGGGGTGGTAGTTAAATTCTGGCCTGGTCCAACTGCAGAACCATCTCTGTCGCGCTGAGAAGCGGCAACTTGTGGACTAGGTGATTTGAGTGCTCTCTCTTGAAGTTCGTGGATTTTGTGGGCACTGTAGAACTGGGCTGCGTGGTGTTGTAATATATCCAAGGCTTTCGACGGGTTTCCCGGACCTGAAGGACTTGGTCGTGATAAATCTTCAGGAAGGGGTGATGGTCCAGCAGGGGGAGGGAAGCGTGGCATTGCTCCGGGGTGCGGGTGCATATATGGTGAAGGTGGATATGGTCCAGGTACTAGCACTTGTCTGTACAAGGGGTGGCTGGGGTCGAATGGCAGTCCGAAGGGGTTAGCGGGTAAATAACTTTGAGGTAAATAGTAAGCACTAGCTGTAGGAGGTGGGGGTGGACCCGTGGTTTCCATTGTTGGTTTTGAACCCTCATCCTTTCTCTCTTTTTCAGATTCCTCAACAGACGACTTACTTGAACTTTTCTCATTGTTTGAAGACGAATTCCGACCTGGCTTGGCATTGTCAGACTTCGCATCAACGTCTTTGCTGTCATGTCGCCGATCATGCCTGTCTTCGTGACCACGCCTATCTTCCCGATCGCGCCTTTCTTCCCGATCACGCCTATCTTCACGATCACGCCGGTCTTCACGGTCACGCCGATCTTCCCTTTCCCTTTCACGCCGTTCTTCACGATCCCGTTTATGGTCTTTCGAATGATGCTTGCTACTGTTACTCAAATATGATGGCATCATTTTCGGGGGTTCCGGGTGATCTGCGCCAAATTCCGATTTTATCTCCACATTTTTGTCTTCATTGGCATTTAAAGACATCGCTGAAGTCTGTGGTCTCTCCTTTAACCGCCGCTCGTCTCTATCCATCGGTTCCTGTTTAATCTGTATGCCACCAGGAACCTCTTCTTTATCTGCAGGCTTGCTACTTTTTGACTGATTCCCCATTCTCTGATCAGGTGCCGGACCACTCTCCTTTTCTCTATCTCTGTCTCTATCCTCCATGCCGGGAAATCCATGCCTTCCAGGACCGCTTGGATTAAATGAATTTTCAGGGACCATATTAGCGTTGCCGAATGAGGGAGGATGGTCATAATGATAACCTGAGTAAGGATACGTAAAATAATTTGGGAAAGGATATTTTGAATGGAAATCCATTTTTGGAGATCTTCTTGCTTCATCATTTCCCACTGAGGTAGATGGCGGTTGAGGATTCGGGGGTATAATGGGATGCTTTGGCCCAGGGCGACTTTTTTCTGGCTCTTCAATTCTTTCAGGGGCATCTTTGGGCTGGCGTGCAGCTGGGTTTGAGTTGCTAGTTGGCGTGTCGAGATAAGGCGAGTAAAAGCTATGATTAAAAAATGATAGTGGCGGACCTCCCCCAGGAGCTCCAGGAACACTTATGGAATCTTTTTTCATTTCTCCAGGAATAACCAGTCCTTTGCAGTTATCTTTAATTGTACTTGGAACATTCAACTCACTGTCAGGTCCGGAGTCGTTTGCATCTGAAATATCTGAATATGCAGGACTCTGTGGATCCTCTCTGTTCTCAACAGAGTTTTTCCTTCCTGAATCATCAGTATCGCTCATATCCTTCGACCTTTTGCCCATGGCATCAGGTCCTAGACTAGAATTATGAAACATTCCAGATGTTCTACTGTAATCTGACGCTAGTGGAACACCCATGTGCTTGTTACTGCCATCACGCCTATCCTTTTCTCCACTTTTCGACTTTCCCTCTCTTTCCCTGTCTTTATCCTTACTTTTCTTTTTGTGTTTGTTTTTCTTTGAGAGAAGTTGGTCATTCATACTGCTACTGCTCTTATCTTTATCTTTCATTCCTCCTAACTTTTCTGGAATATTCATAGGAATATTTAGGGGCACTGTTATACTTTGCGCTGACGGCGTGGGGTTCATCATATGTGAACCATGACCGGAATGTCCAGGCTGGGACTGAGAATGAGCGTGAGGCTGCCATGGGGCATTTTTTGTAGCGGGAAGCGGTTGATTTCCAGGTGTTTTCATTAGATTCTCCGGTTCACGAGAGCTAAGACTTTCCCGGTTTTCAACACGAGGCACATTTACAACATGTCCGTGCACCAGATTTCTATTTAACTGTGACATATATGGCACTACGGGCACAGTGAGGATTGGTGTTCGAGGAGTGAGAGTAGGCGCAGGAGGAGTTGGAGTTGAAGATGCTGTTGATGATGGTACAGACGAGTCTTTACTTAGATTTTCAGGAGTGAGTTTAACATCTTGATCACTAGACACAGTACTTGTGTCCTTGCCCTGCTGCTGAACCTGTGATTTACTTGGAGTTGGTTTCAGCGACTTGCTTGAGGATTCTGAGTTATCAGACGCTTGAGAGCTTAAATCTTTGCCTGGATTAAGATCACTACCTGTAAATAAGTCATACACTTTATCATCCACTTTCGTTGGTGCTGGTGGCGTACTACTGGACTTCTTCCCAGGAGTCGGGGCTACAGACAGAGAATCATCGGCTGCTGAGGTTGGCGCGGAGCTACCAGCATTCACAGTTGTACCTTCTGGAACCTCAGGTCCATTATCTACAATCATAGGTTCAACGGTGGAATCAGAGTTGGTAGAATTAGGCTGATCAGCAGGCGTAGACGCATTCGTGGTGCTGGCTGTGGACATATTGGAGTCTGAATCTTCTGCTGCAACGATTGAATGCGCGTGAGATTGATGGTATCGCAGTCCATTGATGTGTTTATATTTCTTGGAACAGTTGGGTTCAGGGCATTCGATAAGTTGTGGAGAAGAAGGCCCAGATTTTTCGTTCTCGGGAGCAGGACTGTTGGACCGACGCTCTTTCCGATCTCCATCCTTCGAGACCTTAGGTCTCTTGGCATTCTTTGGATTACATTCTTCTTGGCTTTCATTCTCACTACCTCTTGTTTTTCGTTTGGGCCATGATTCCGGCTTCACTGGACTAGCAGGGGCGACGAATGCTGCTGCAGTTGCGTTATTGCTCCCACGCCTTCCCTTCGCACCGTTGCGAAGTTTCGCATTTGCAGATCTTGTGTCAGCGGATACTGGCTCATTTACGGGAGTTGCTGTTTGGCCAAACAATGGAAAATATGATTAGCAAATTATCTAGCTAATTTACTTACCAATGTATTATTATTAATATACCAAGAATTTAATTAAAAGTATTTTTTTAAATGCTCCTCACCACTTTCTGTTTCATGCCAGACAATACCCTCGAGAGTAACAGAAGTTCCTGGTTCACAGGGTCCCAAGCAGTCAGGCTCTGTAACCGTTCCAACACTTGTACCAACACACACATCTTGAGTAGCAGGCGTTGTTGTTGAGGTTGAAGCGGAATTACGACCACCTTTGCCAGTCTCTTTCGGTAAACCTATGCTATTTCCACTACCACCAGCCTGAGATGAAGATGAAGACAAGCCTAAAGTTTGGAAAAGGGAGTGAAAATTCTTATGCAAAAACTATTTTATTTTTAAATGTAAATAAATAAAAATATGTGTTGACAATCATACCTTGCATGAAACTGGAAGAGGTAGTACTGAGATCAGTTGGGGTGGAGCTAATATTAAGCGCTCCTTGATTACGATATGAAGAACTAGATGAACCTCCGTGAGAACCTGATGAGCTATCATCTTGAGCGGATCCCGACTAAAAATCAAAGAAAATTAAACATTAATGCACTCATGTTAAAAAGTTAAAATGTGTGATAGTGATGTGTATGATAGTCCAAACTCCGATGTTGTGGTTATGATCGTACTGTTGACTGGTATGTATGTAATTGATAATTGTAAGTCTCCCATGATTTTCTAACCCACAAACGCCGGTGTAACACTAGATGGCATTGTCTAATCAATAATCGTAGAAATAAATAAATGTGTCATGAGTGAAGTAAAGGAAAATTCACATGAGATATTTTTTAAATCAAAAAGTTCTTGCTTGAAAGATTCCGCTTTCTATAAAAGCAGCAAGAGCGGCAGGTACTCTTTGGAGACATTGTCGTTTATATGGTCTACCACGACCCCGACCTCGACCACGTCCACGTCCCCGCCCGCGTCCCATGATCAACTACTTCCAATTCTTCGATAAATAACAAGTACCAAGTAATTTTGATAACGCGTTTTCTTCAACCCTCTTTCCAATTATTCCTTGAATTGTTTATGTACAACAGTACAATTTGGAATATGCACTTCACAAAGAAATATTTCTCAACATTATATTCTCTCAACTTTGCAAACTACAAGTTCAATTATTGTTTCATTTAGAACAAAAACTCTTCACAATGCCAACAATTCCTCTTGCTCTGGTAAAAAGCCGATGATGACATGACAAGTGCTATCTCGGCAAACTCAGGATGGATAATAATTGTCAACTAGTGAGCGACAACAGAAGCAGTTAAGATTGTCAGAATTTTTCCATTACAAAAAAAAACGACATGGTGACATGCAGTAGTACTGTTGCAAAGAGCACTTTACAGCATACTAATCGTTCATGAAAATCAAAATCTATTTGTACCTCGACCTCAAATCCACAACTTTCCAAGAAGCAAGTCTTTTGTTTAATGTAATAATAAAATATGTCTTATGTTGTTGAGAGCGTTAAATTGCGCGATATCGTCTTGTCCTTACCACTTGAAAGCCGAGATAATGGCACGTTTCATTCCAATGAAAGGAATGCACAAACATAGGTAGATAATATTCAGATACATTGGTTCGCGTTAGTCCTAAATCCTCTGTAGGTATGCATGTGTAAAGTATTATGTCAGGAGCAATGTCTCAATGATGGAGTCTTTATGACAATATGATATCAACTCGTAAGTAATATGACTACGTACCACTTTCTTATCGCACCACAAAAGTAACCATTTCTGCATAACGATGCTGGATTGAATCTTTCACTAAATAGTTATGCAAGTATGGTTTAGCATATTATTCAACATACCTTATCCGATGCAACGAAAGCTCTTGCTTTCTTATTGTATGAATTTCCCGTTGATTTCTCTGCAGAGGTGGAAAGATTAACCACGGAAGGTGAAAGGCGTCCCCTGTCAGCTCCCTTGGTTGGGGAAACAGTGCCCCATGGAGTATTCGTACTATTACTTGCGGAATTATTGGTCGTGGACAAATTCTGAGGCCTGTTATTTGAACTAGATGATGAAGAATCTCCGGAAGAATGAACATTATGCAAGCCTGCCCCACTGGAAGATAAAAGAGAGGCGCTGCTGGAAGGCACTGATGGTACCTTGATCGTTGCCGTTGCTTTTACGAAAGCTGAAGAACTCGAATTTGGAATCACATTGGGCACATTTAGATTCACAGTTGTGCTGAAAAACTCTTTATTGTCTTTGGCATGAGTCCCAGTGGACCCGGAAGAACTGTTGCCACTGCTGCTATTTGACAAACTTTTGGAATCTGCGTTTTTCTCATCTTTCTTGCTATTGCCACTAGTCCCTACGTTGGTGATATTATTTTTCACTTTCTTTTCTTTCGTCGATGCCTTTCTAGGCGTTTTCACTTTGCCCCCGTGATCTCCTTGGTTTGCATTATCTTGCTTGGAGTTTGCAGAGGTAGCATTGTTAATACTGCCACTTTCATGTGAATTGTCATGCAATAAGCCGTCTTTTATCAACAGCTTATCTTTATCTTTATGTGAGGAATGGGAATTTTTCGAGGAAATAGAGTCAGATATGGATTTATTATTAGCGGCATAGCCAACACCACCAACACTACTACTGCTTGACGAGCTGCCACCTGATGTCCCGTTTGAGGAACCGACGACATCACTCTTGACAATCTCGTGCTTCGCATCCGCCCCACTTTTCGTTCCAGTTTTTGTCCGTTTAATCTTCATCTTGAGCCCCTTGTCTACGATGGCTGAGTGTTCCATGACGCCGGTAGGGTCAGATGAAGATGAGCTGTTGTTGTTTGAGCCCTTCGGTGTGGAACTATTGCTTGTACTATTTCCTCCAGTTGATTTACCAGTTTTACTACTACTACTTCCGTTATTGCTGTTATTGTTGCTATTATTTCCTGCTGAGGTTGTCAATGGGATATGCATTTGCGGATTACTTGTTCCTGTATTAGAGGTACTACTACTGCTTGAAGGAGAACTTCCTGATATTCCTCCAGTTGCGGAAGATAAATTACTACTACTGCTACTACTATTATTATTATTTCTGTTTGCTTCGTTATTCTTTTCGATATCGGCGTCTAGATCTATGATGAGATTTCCAATCCCGACATCCCATTCACTATCGTCGTACTCGAAGTTGGCATCTGAACTGCGGCTAGACTTTATGGCCCTTAGGCCTGTGCCGCTCTCAGAACCACCGACCTCATTCATTGGCAAGTCCCATTTACATGGCGTCCTGCCTTGCGGTCATCCCCCAATGAAACGTTGGAAATCTTTAATTTCTCCTGATAATCTTCCAAATATGTTGAGGTGCGGGGTTACACAGAGATTCTTAAATTAAAACGAACCCACTTTCCTGCTCGTCGTCAAAAGTTATAAAGCACTTGTGCACACGTCACTTGCTGTATGGGTTACATTATTACTTGAAAAATATTTTTGTCAGCGTTTTCCCCACGCTGAAGGCATATTCACTGCTAGTGACGAGCTGAGGGATTTACAAATATCACATTATCCCTTGGGAAGCATTGTCTTCTAACTGGATCCTGCACTTCTCGCTTTGCTTGGCCTGTTGCCGGCTAACTGGATAAGTTATCATTTGCTGATGTGTGATCCATAGTGCATCCTGCAATAATACAAAATCAAACAAGTTGTTTAGAAAACTTGTATTCACCCAATGACACTTCAAAATGAAATGGGAAAATGAAGATTTTACTCTATTAGCTGATAGCTACTACAAACAGAAGCAATATCTTTTGGACAGCAAGCATTTACATAAGACATCATCGATAAGCTGATAATTCCAAGCATACAAATACATTATATGCATTACCAGGAAAATACGTGCATATCTACTTATCTACACTTACATTGAAACATGCTTAATATTATGCATGTTTACCCACAAACTTTAATTTTCTATAGGTATGAACAGTTTTAAAATAGCTTTTTGGCTGCAAACTATTTTTTAAAGGAAAAAAAGGTACACCACATTGTGGAAAAGTGCCCTAAACACAACGTCAAAAAATGCATAGCTTAAAGTTAGGTATAAAAGCACATAGGCTTCGGCTTCACGGGGTTTCATATATCTAAAGGCAGTCCCAAAGAAGTTTTGATTTACATATATATGAGCAATGAACATGAGTAAACGAGGCTGTTGTGCATGCAATCCTTTCAAAAAAATATGCTGTCCATGGATCTTATTGCCCAGCCCGAGTACACTTGAAAGGAACACAATAGCCCAATATTCCGTCTTTATTGCTGTCTGCTTCGCTTACTCCGCACATAAGCTGATGATGGTTGTTAAAGGATCATTGTCAACTTTGTTGTAAGTGCGGCATGTCAAGCCAACAGACATCCTGCGCATCAATCCATTAGAAAGGTTTTATGTTTCTTGTGTTGTTGATGTGACGCCCACTTCACTTCAAATCCCATTATTCCAACCCAATACAAGTATAATCGAGAAAAGAAGAAGATTCTCTTCTCATGGATCCCTTCTTTTACCAAAGTTTGTCAAGCAACGACACAAGAGTGGATTCATAATAAGACAGATAAACCACACGTCACAGGATGCCTCATGCAGGAATCTGTGTAATGTAGCGAAAGTACAAAGGGATTCTTTTAAATCAATTGATTGCTCTACCGAAGGAAAGCGAATGGATTTTCCAAAGTTTTGCTACCGGATCGCTTTTCTCAATATTACAAGATACTTATCAGATCAGGTTACTTGAGCGAACATATTCTCATGTTACACATTTTATAAGCAATTTTGAGTCATAGACCCAACGACAAAAAGGCAATTTGGTAAAACGCAAGAACAAACTGAAAATATCCAAAAACTTCAAGGAGGGTTACAAAAAAGCAATACATTTTGATTATCCCAACTACCACGTTTCATTTGATCCTTGATGAAAACAAAAATGCGCTAATGGTCTAATCCCCTCTACATTTACTTGAGCAAGTAATGAGAAGCAGTTAAGATTTTCAAAATACCGACAGCCAACTTTGAACAGAATGGATCATTTATTATTCTAAATCCTCAACATAAGCTTTACTTAGTCATGTGTATACATCAGCCAAGGATTATCCATTCCATGCGGGAAGGATGAGAAAAAAATGAAAGGAGAAATAAAAAACCTTCCTCACAGTTCACTTTTTTACTCCATCCTTTTTCTCTCTTTTTTAAAACTTGCAAGCAACCCTGACGTTTTACTGCCTTCAACCATCTCAACAACACAACACTACTTTACTACTAGATTATTCATGCTGAATTGCGTTTTCAAATGACAAATGGTCCTGTAATTCTATGCTTATTAGCATTAACGCGTTTCTTGTGTAAATGTATTATGTATAATATCATTAGTAGTCGTAATACCGCTACTTGAATGGAAAGAAGACAAATATATATACGAGTTATTGAGCGTGTACCCAGTACCACCAGGACGGCTAACAGGAGTATATCTTCTAAACAGTCATATAAAATGTCGGCATTTATGTGTATGAGATGGTTATACCGTATCTGCATTTTTCATTTTACTTTGAAATGTTTCTCTGCACACATCATTGTGCTCGTATAAGCATTCATATTATTATTTATTTAGATGGCTATACAGAGAGACCTCATAACATCATTGGGAAAAGTAGAGTAGACACATATAACGCTGCTCTCACTTCAAAACATTATTTGGTCTAAGAGGATTTCAAATTACTCATGTGCATATATTCACATCAAATTAAGTTCAAACTAATGCACTCCTTTTCCAAAAGGGCTGACTGGTTTTACTAATATTATTATTATCAATTTTACAACCTTGTCCATAATGAGTCATCATGGGTGTGGGGATCAGAGTCAAAAGAGCTGAAAAGCGATTTACGCTGTTACTGCAAAAGATTTAGGATGGGAAAATCCTTTACAAAAAGAGATAAATGAAGTTACTTTACTCCACTCGACTTTTGTTTCAAGAGAACTGAAATACCATCCAGAGAGAAAAGGGTTTAGTGTTTACCTCAATATTCCATCGTATGCTTAAACAGGAACTGTGTAATTTTATAAGTGGATATAGAATCCCGGATGGAGTTTCTTTATACTTGAAAGTATTAAAAGAGTTCCAAAGAATCCTACCGACGTTATAACGATAAAAGTGCAACTTCAGCACACTCAATCTCTCCAAGTGAGTGAGTGCAATGCTGGTGCTTCGCCGTTATTTTTCCCGACTCTCTCTTTCTCTCTCTTTTGCACCGTTGTTTTTGTCATGAGCATAACATTTTGAAGAAAAGACCAGTGAGTCTCTCTCCTTTTCCCCTCCCTTCTCTGCAATATTTCGTCTCGTGTCTCATGTGCAACGTATTTTGCTCTTTCGTAGAACCAAAAGGATCGTTACTGCTTCTCCGAAATTCATGGAGACTGCACTGCATGAATGCAAGCGAGAAAGGATTCACGGAACATGAAAAAGGAGAGAAAAGGCTAATTTCTTTTTTCTTCTTCTCTCCAACCATCAAAAAGCTTTATATCCGCTTCCACCAGCACTCAAGAAAGGGCAATGAAGTGTCAAAAGAGTTTTTAAAGAGATTCAATTCACTCCCTGATTTACTTCGCTTTCCTTCAACGCTTGCCAACATTGAAAAAAGCGGAGGGAGTGAGTGGAGCACCAGAGATGAGTGAAAAGGCGTAATATATCAGAGATGAATAACATTGCATACAAAATTAGTTGTGAAGAAAAAATAGGAAGGGGTGCGAGCTCAAAGTGAGCTCATCATTCTGATGATGATAGCACGCACTATGTGCATTTGTATGTTTAGATGGTTCGATCCACTACATAAATTATGCACATGTACATTAGTACATTTCATGAGCTAGACATGGCGATAAGCTTAATCATATTAGGAAAGAAAAAAAAATAACTAAAAGTGAAAATGAGCATGTCTGTAATCTTTAATATTCACTCACTGTAATCTGTAAAGCCTACCTAACCTTTCTCAAGCTCTTTATAAACGGCTCTGTTAAAGTAATGATTTTTAATCGAATTTCCAAACTAATCATCAACATCCGCCACAAAGTATTCAAATATATGTAGCCCCTAATGCAAATATATGAAGAGGTCGTGCAAACATTGATTTTCCAAGGGATGAAACAAGCCAGATAGAAAATGAATTTTGAGTGGGTTGTCAAATCACTTGAGAGGAAAATGTAGCCAGGATACTTTATCCTGACAGACTTGTCACGTTACTGTCATGGTGTATTTTAAATTTGTATGCTAATCCTATGCAAAACGAATCACATTTATGGAACATCCAAACAAGAATCTCTTTTCTTCCAGTAAGACTGCCACATTTACTTTTACTTTGATCATTATTCCAGAAGATTAGGGATTTGCATATATTTGCAGTTCAAATTTGAATCTGGCTATGCCTCATAACACGACAAGTTATAAAAATGATTGAACAAAAAAAACAATATGCCTTTGAGCATACAAGCAATATATTTTTTGCATGAAAATCCATAGCATGTTGTGCAACTTGTATACTGGTCTGGTCAGTCAAGCTGAGGATGTGGACCGTGATGCCATTTTCTGGCAACGAACCGCATCTTAAAAGTTATACACATTCCGTGTAAAATAATAATAACGATATGATGATGATAATAGGGACGAGCTCCATTCTACTGGAACAAAGAGAGCCGCATCTCAATTTACACTGTTTAGCCCGATAGCACAGCAAGATATCTTAGGATGGTTGGTTCCTCCGCGAGAAATGAGTTTGTGAGTGCTTCAAGCAAATGGAAATCTTGAACTTGCTCGCATTCACCATCATCACGAAGATGTGGCTGTGGTAATGGAAATAATCCCTGAAGACTTTGGTTGCCGGTTGACTGGCTAGGTACTTTTCATCCTCACAATATCCACCCCGCTCCTTGCTCTTTCTTTGCTCATAGCAGAATATGTGTTAGTTTATGTGTGTGATATGAGATGTAATCATATACATAGAGGAAACAACTTGTTCCCTCAATTTGTTAACAGCGAGTGACGATGAGCAAGTAAAAGTTAAGCCATTAGTTTTTTTATACAAATGCATCGTTGAAATAATGCCAGGGTGCATATTTCGGATTTCGTTGAGGTATTTTTATATCCCTTCCAATCTTGTAAAACATAAGCATTCATGAAATCCCCATAAGGAAAACCAACAAATTCCTTTTCACCAACAAAAGCGACCAAAAAAGGCTGTTATACCGAAAACCACGTAATAAAGGGTGAAAAGCCACATCCGCGTAGTTTATCCACTCAAAGAGAAGCACATCCTTGTACAATATGGTTAAATCCATGTACATTAGGCATCATCGCCAACCTCATCATTCCTCTCAGAGAGAGTCCTCATCCTCATACTAGCAACTGGAACCAACACGGAATCAACAAACCCAACAACATGACACGCAAAGAAACATATCATGGCACGAACGAGCCAGAGAGAGAGAAGACCGATCAATATTTAGAAACAAGAAGCACTAGCCCATATAAAGCGGCTTCGGCATCAGGCTCAATTCCACTTTTATTACAGAGCATCATCTCCTTTGCATAGGATTTTGAGAAGATATCACTTTACGATAGCAATACATATTTATACCATTTGAGAATAACTAGCTTGGCGCAATCGGAAGAGTAAATTACCTTGTCGGCTTTTCCTTTACTAAAAGTCATTCGGTGTAAACAATCTCTTGATGCTTTTAGTCAATATCCGTAAAGAAAACAGGCTAACATCATGATTACAATATGCCACTCAGAAAAAAGGCTCAAGCCTATAATAATGATCATCACAGATATTCTCCCAACCACTCTAGCTTCTTCTTTGTATGCGGTTGCTCTGTTCAATCCAACAAAAAATCAAGGTAGGCTGAGAGAGGGAGGTAAATTGTGTGTAGCAAGTTTAAATTTGCATCTTGCACAGTCATCTCGCTATTGTCTTCATTAAAATACGAACTCTTAAAACATCTATGTGGGGTTGCATTGTGAAGTGAAGCTAGCTTAAAACATCCAAGAAAAGAAAAGGGATACCTAATTTTATTCGATTTTTACAATACCTTCATATTAGAATCATGTATCAACCTAGCAAATTTTTTTTCACTTCAAGCTTTCATCTTGTAGTGATACATTAGGGAAATGATTCACTTCACAATTAGGACATTGGAGTTCGTGCTCAACCCAACTCAAACTTGGTCATCAATGACCATCCTGATTGTCTTGTTGGTCACAACGGGAAAGAAAGAAAGGCAAAAACCAAAAATGAAATGCCTAATTCGGCACTTAATGAATACCAAAACAGTATGAAGTTTTAGTACTAAAAACAAATGTGAAGCAAACACTAATCATAATCTTATATTAGATGATAGGATCGAGATGAATCCTTGTATTTTTTATATTCTAATCTATTTACTAGTGTCATCACTTTGATTCTTGTACAAACACACAAACCTCTACAAGTATTGATACGATACAAAGTGCAAAGTCTTCTCTAAAAATATAAACACGAGAGAGACTTTTTCTGAATGAGCCATATTCCCACACTTGCCATACCGTCATCATCACATCACACCAAATCACCTCTAACCAAATATGTACGTAAAAAATCAATGCTCCCAACAAACAACAAACAACTGGTCAATAATTTTCTAGCATTGCATCAATGATGATCATTTAATGCGATAGCCATGTTTCAACTGTGTGTGCAGACGGCTGATTAGTATTTAGCATGTCCTCTTTCACTCGCTCCTATCAAATAGAACAAGCCGACAAGGAAGAACAATAGACCACAAGTATACAATAGGCAGCGAAAACGTAGACACACACTTACAATTGAATATGGCTATGATGCTCACGTACCTTTTTCCTTACAATTCTTTGCATGTGTGTGGGAGACCATAAACACGAGGAACGTTTACCCTACAAAGTCATCATGATCAATGATCACCATCACTCGACATTATAGTTACTAGCAAGGAGTCATTCTCAGAAGAGAAAATCTTACTTAAGTACATCTTATCAAAAGCGATAGGCTAGAAGTCAACTAGGCAAGGAAAAAATTGTTTTAAACGCAAAGATCAAAAGTTGTTATTCGACATGGTAATGCTATAAAAGCTTTTATCCTGCCAACCGAACTGTTATATACTTTGAAAATGTGTAGGCATGAGGTTCGCCTTATATATACGCGGTACTGCTTTTCCTTGAAAAAAGGGTAATCTCAGAAGCGCAATGTTGTGAGTGCCAGTGGGATCAGAGCAGTAGCAAAATGTTCACTAGTCATCAAACAAGACACATCTTGGTAAACTGTCTGAAAAGCTGGTGGCATTTGCTCTGGCTTGGCTGGCTTGAGTATAAGGAAAACTTTTTTCTTCTCATTTTCGATAACAGTGGGACTAGTAGAAGATTTTTTATACATTCTTGGAAGAGAAATGTGTGTACATAGCATACACACAACTGCAGCATGCTGCCTCATGTTTATAACTACTTTCAAACTCTTTTCCATCAATGTTTTCTTAATATAAATGTTCCAAGCTCAAAATACGACTTTTTATGTTCAGGGAAGTATGCCAAAGTTGAGACTTTTGTGTTTCTAAATGTACAAATAAAATAAAGAGAAACACATTCATTTTTCATAGTGCACACACACACACACACACATGCTATACGGCTGTAAAGGAGATTAGGAAAATCGGAAAATCTCGAAATTTTTCAAACCATCATCATATCGTCTCCTTTCACAGTTTTTCCGAGTGGAGTCAAGACGTCGAGTGGGTTTTCAGCTTTGAATGTTTAGTGTTATGGTAAACTTTCAACTAGAATCCAACGGAATGCAAACCGTGTGTTATGCAGTTGATCCGTGGTATTTAAACAGATGTACGCACGCCTTGAGCAGTTACAACCATTACAAAATATCACACACACGGATTCATGCTTCCATGCTTGTAACTCATGAATTACTGCAGTTGAGAGAGTCATTGAGAGAAAAAAATAATAAATTCGTTTCTTATCTTCCTGTTTTTATATCCATGTAACTTTGTTACCACTCCGTAACGCCACTAAATCCTACCGGCTTTACACACTCCTCCTTCTTATTCTCATCAATTCTCAAACATCTTTATACCCATTTTGAATGGGCAATAAGAGGAAACAACTTTGCATTTTTTTGTATGCATCGAATAATTCTTGAGAAAAAATTGAAGATTAATGGAGATCTAAGTGAGAGTGGAAACTGAAAAGCTCCATTTTTTACGCAAATATACGTTAATACATTTACAACCCAAGGATACAATAAATCTAAGGAAAGTTATGTATCTGGCTCACTTTTTTTTATCAGTAATATTACATCACTTGCTAAAGCGTAATAAGACTACGTAATGTTTCGGTCTTTGCAATTGTGGTACTTGTAGCCAGGCAGTAGTAATTCATTCCTATTCGTGCGTCATCATCATCATTATCATCGTTATTCTGCTCTATTCATATTCTAGCGAGAGAAGAAAAAAACCATAAAAGCATTTTGACTGGAATGGCATTCAACTTCCAACTTCCTGAGGGCTGTATGCAACCGTTTCTGATTTCCTGTATTAACTACACCCAGTGTACGAAATTTAAGCTGTTCCTGGATAAAAAGAGGATACCCATTTTTGTTCAATACAGTCCCCGAAATGTGTTTCAACTTCTAAAGAGTAAAGTGAAAAGGATGGCGCACCAGAGACTTGAAATTTTCTCCACTATCAAGTAAACCACTTCTTGTGAAACCTTTGACTTGATTTGAAGAGTTTCCCAACTTCGAGGGAAAAGATGAAAAATGAAGAAGCATAGCAAAGAGTAAAGGATTTTTTTCAGATTTACCTCATACTAGTAACAAAATACATACAGTGTGTCACGTTGAAGAACAATATTTCGATATTTTCATGTAACAGCCAACAAATCTTTTGCATGTAGTGTAGGTGTAAGCTTAAGCTGTATTTTTTTACCAGTATAGCAGGTATTTTTTCAGTAAGAGATTTAAGGAAAATAAAACAATATTCAACAATATACCAGTCTTTCATCTGACGTACACGTCCCTTATGGACTTGGCACATACCTAGCTACAGATTTTACCCAAAAGAAATCAAGACTTGTCTTGCAGAGATACCTCTCCTTTTTACCCTGTTCGCCTAGGCTTTACTTACTGCTTCAACTTGTCTTTTTGCCTGTCAGTTTCCCGAGACCTGACTTGACTCCAACTTTTCTTTTGCTCTACATTATGCTCATTTTATTATGATTACAAGTCGGCACTCCGCTCTCCCTCTTCTTTCCTCCTGACTTTTCACAGCTTACTTTTGTGCTGCTTTTATCCTTTTTGTTGATGGCATACAGAGTCAAAAGTCGTATAACTTCTTGAACAATGGTAATAACAGTGGAGGGAGGACTGATACAAATAAAACCTGTGAACTACGTTTACTCTTTTGTGCAATAGCAATCCTTACGGGACTTTTGTGTTGTTCATTTTTCTTTCACACTTTACCAGGAACATCATCCTTTAAACCAAGTATACATATTTACGAAATATGTTTATACCTGGTCGGAATCAACCCAGCTTTCAACAAAGCTAAAGAGATGATCCATTCAAAAGTAATCGATAATAAGATATCGAAAGTCAAACTTTCGTAACATTTTTTTGTCCTTTTTGTGTCTCAATTTAATTTCCGTTTACACGGAAAGCGACAAAATAGGAGCAAAAGGAAACTCACAATCTCTTTTTTCCCTTCAGTCATCATCATCAAACCCATCACTTTACATCAGCGTCAAAAAAGTTTCAAATTTCAAACTTTTTTAAAGAAAAAATTGTCTAGGCTTGTTTACTACTCAAAAGCACACAGCTACCGCAAAATAAATGAAACAAACTTAAAAGCACGGTTTGGTTATGCTTTTTGGCAAGAGACACAAAGCACTCGACTATATCCGACATTAAAATCCAAATTCTTAATAGTTTACGACCTGTTTATAGCCTTCTCGAAAACTTGAAAAGTACGAGCCCACCTCACTCTCTTTCTCTCGTTTTTGATGGCAAACCATAAGTTGCACACAAATCTATAAACTTTTATTTTGATGGAAGAAATAATATTTTTATGAGAATAAAATTCACCCTGAGGAGGTCCTTTATAGAGAGGATATGCAAGTTCATAATAATACTTTCAAGTAGTAAATATATACGCACGCACACTCATATTATTGCGCTATTTACCAAAATGAACGTATGAAAATTTTTACAGGAGACGATATATAAAAAAAGTTGGGATAACTATTATTTTCATTTTCTCGTCCCAAATCATTACAATCATGACATGATGGTAAGTCCACCTTCGCATCAGCCAACCAACAGCTACAATAACTATAAGCACCCCCAATACATGATAAATAAATCCCCTAAGTGATCGCCATCATCACCGTCGACAATCAGACATCAACCAGTACAAAAAAGGTCGCACCTCGTCGCGTTTAAAAGTAATAAGCAGCATGAGGCAATCATAAATCAAATCAAGAAAGACAATTACTTGCCGAAGTATTAGTTCATGTCATGCAATTCTCATCTCTTCATTCTCCTAACTTGTGTACAAGTTGTTGATGAATTCTTTTTTAGATTTTTTGTACTCTAAAAATGACAAAATAGGATATAAACCCAATTGTCCCGTTTTTTTATAGGAAAATGAAAAACTTTCAAAATTATAACAAATTTACAACTTTTTAAAAAAATGCACGTATTGCACCACTACATCTTTGTAATTTATGGCCTACTCTAGAAAATTTGAAGAAAAATGACTGTTTTGCGTTAGCACGTTAAGCATAAAAATTACCCTTTTTTTATTAACAAATACACCAAAGTGCAGAAGTCGTTGTGGCAGTGGGAAAAAATCATAATTTGGCATGAAAATAATGATTACTGTTCATTTTTTTCTACTTGTTTGAGCAAGTTAAAAAGTGGATGCATACTAAACACACGTACCACACAAGCATAAAAAACGCTATATGCTCTCTTGTGAAAGTATAACAGACCGTGATATTCCTCCTTACGCACATGTACAAAGAATCACACACTGTGGATGAATGTGTATTTTTATGCAAAACCTATTATATAAACGTTCTATCAACAAATTTTCATAGCGCTACAACTCCCACTTAATGACATGCTTCTTTGAAAAGGCAACACTCAACAAACGCTCCTGGTTTGCGTCTGCCTGCCATGCCTGTCGACGAAAAAGCCTCTGCATGGAATATTCACTACACCAAAAAGGAACCTTGTGAGTGAGCGCAAAAGGGAGAAATATTATGGAAATTGGCAACTACTGGTATTCTAGCACATTGCACTTTATCCCTATTTCCTTTGCAGTGTGGCGTCTCCTCATATACTGGCTAGTGTTTCATATTTGTGCGAGTAAGAACTCTATGCGATATCGAAGGAGCCATAAGATGCCAGCAATATCGCATACGAGTAAGTTACCAGTTACCACACATATGTACTGTGTGTCCGACTGTTTCATGAATACGTTTTGGCTATACATGCAAAATAAATGGGATGATATTCTATAGCGCGTCCCAATGGTAGTAAAATAACATCAACAAAACAAGTTCATTCTAGCGATATAGCACATACAATCCTTATAGGACCAAGTAATAATAATCATTGAAATAACTATGCAGGCACATACATAAACATGGCAAACGGCAAAAGTGTGTAATATCAACACGAAAATTGCCGATAACTAACCGTACTGCTGATGATGATGATGCTGTTGTGTGTGAGTTGGGAGCGAACTTTTTTTTATTACCTCTTCCACACAACTTGCCATTTACTGGTGGCACGATAATATAGGCATTTTTCATGAGTTTTATAAAGTACCATTATATTATCATCGTTATAATATTATCTTCCTCATCATCAAGCTACAATTACTCTGGTAAATACATGCTGCGGCTATGCAGGCACTTACAGAGTTGGAAGCATTTAGTCGAGAAATGCCACAGTGCTCGGGTAATTTTTCTTTTGTTTTTACACTCTTCGTGATGGCTTCAACTGTCGTGTCGTTTTGTTCACATTTTTATTTCACATAATTGTACTAAATGGTATGTCATCCGACGAGCAATAAATTCCCCTCTGAAGTTGCCAACTAGTACAGAAAATGTGTCCTTTTGTTTTAAACGGGATGTAAATTGACAGTAATGTGTTTTACTCGGATAATGAGAAAAATCCTATGTTTAATGGTGTCTTGTTCAAAAATGTTGAGAAAAAAACCATTTCCATTCATATTCATAGAAATGTTACATGGCAAAGGAGGGAATAAATTGAAATGTTATCATTATCATTCTCTTTTCCATTTCATTAATTCTCAAAATATGCGTAAAAATGGACTCCTTGAACTCTATAAAATGTAAATCGAACAGTTTAAAAACAAATGAAAAATCCATTCCCCTGTGAATTAGTCATGTGGCATAACCACGAAAGTGAAAACCAATTTCCTTTCGATTCACAGAAGGCTGGGCTGACTACTCAAACAATGAAGCATGCGAGACTGGGCCCATCTGCTTTGATGCCTTGCAAGTTTTTTTCCCCTCTACACCTGCCAGCTATACAGAGCAGATTAAATGTACCAGATCAAACCCAAAAATGTAATGCAACTGCAACACGGAATCTTTTCTACATGATCATGCAATGAATGACTTCTTTGAAGAAAGAAAGATGCATGACTTCTTACAAAACGATGATGATGCAAGCCATTAGAAAAAATGCATAGTATATTTTTCCCCTCCTCTCACATTCCATCATTTTCGGATGCCTAAAAGATGAATAATATACCCCAAGCATATTTTTACGAGGTAAAAGATGAAAATCGGTTTGGATTGTAAAAGCAGTTATCTTTTCCCCCGTCTATAAAACCAAGTTACCAGTGATAATCCTAGTTATCACTATTCCATCTGATGGAAGTTGTTGCCAATTCCTTTCAAAGCTACAGTCTCTCTCCGCTGTCTTCTCCTTTACTCATCGTTAACACATGTGCATTAAGCGCATAATCAAAACACTCGTTTGCAAAATAAGAGCTAGAAAGCCATTAAAAAGAAATAGTGATTTAGTTAAAGATGGCAATCCGAAAGAGCGAGCATGTGAATGAGAAATATATCCCAGATACGGTGTGATGCAATCCGTTGCGGTGAATATAAAACAAGCATTGAAAATTAAAATGAACTTCGTGTCTAGCCTTTACAATATTCAAGCATTCACTGCCAAACAACTTGGCCATATGAATATATATCCATTTTCTTATTATTACACAAGCTAAATGAACATTCTCCTTAATCACAAAGAAATAGAAAAAAAGTTACAAGTAATGACTGCATTTTCCTCACATCCTCTTTTTTGCTTCAGAGGAGGGCATTATTATTAAGCTAACATGACACTTCACCTCCCGAGTATCATTATTACCAAGTATTACTACCACACAACTATGATCATCATCATCCCCACCATCACTTCTTTTTCTTGTTCATTCTCCTTTCCAAATGTTATTATTACTCTTTTCCCTTCCACTAAAACTCCTTTCAATCTTGTAAAAGTTGTGAGAGATGAGGGAGACGGAGAAGAAAAAAAGCTAAGAAAGAGCAAACTACTATCACTACAACCAGCAAAGTGAAATAGGAACTAGAAAAAAGGAGAAAAAAAATAAAACTTTTCGTTCACTTCACAAGAAAAAAAAACTTGGAGTGGAATGAAGTGCCGTGTTTGTTGTCTGTTAGGAAGGAAAAGGGGTGTTATGCTTATATATGCCTGGTTTTAACATCTTTTAAAATTCTGCTGGTTGTTGGACAATAACGAGACGGCTTCTTAACGTGCTCCTTTTGGTTTTGTCTATTTTCTTGGTTTACTCCTTAACTCCTTGCCTCTCCACTCTCAGCTACCTAAGCATTTTATACGCATAACATCATAATTGGGAAGCTTGTGCGGTTTTCATATAATATAACAACATCCTACACACACACACCTATAGTGATATACATAATTCAGGCGTTATTCACATTTCCTCTGGGAGATCTATTAGATTCTCCACACAATTCCATTACACGTCAGCCAAGTGTAAAAGTACAAACACATACCAAGACGAAAAGAGTGAGCCAGGACGAAGGAAAAGGAATGAGAGAGACGTGGTCTTGTAGTTTAGCTTCAACTATTGTTATTGCATGCCTTCGCTTGTCATGCCTACGAGCCTCACTCCAACATGCCAATTACCAGGAGTTATATTACGCCATTGGAGATTATATGCTTACCCCGTGTATACAACTCTTCTCCTCTCCCATCACTTCACATAAAGAAGAAACAAGTCGACAATTTAGCCTTCACTCTGTTTTCACTAAATGTATACAGTCTAATTCTACGCTTTGGATGAGAAAGATGATGATGATGGCTCAGCTTGATCACTGCGGTAATCATAATCGTCATTAGTCATTATCATCGAAAAGCCAGCATAATATCAATTCACCTCTTTTGTGCAAAGTCCGCTCTTTGTAACAGTGAACATTCCTGCATGAAGCTGACATACCTATATTTCTTTTATCACAAAAAATACAGCTCACACACTGAGAGAGCTCCTCTCACAAAAATGACTATGGTTGTGTGCACCGCTATATCTGCAAGATTTTCAGTGCTGAGCGATTTCAGCTCCTGTTGTGGCAAAGAAAATGCTTTTTATCTGCCAACCTAATGTATAATAGGAGGCTATCAACGGAAAAAGCATAGCTGCCTAGTTTACATTCATCTATCTCGACAGAAGGCCATTATGTTTTATGAGAATTGTGAGGATGCAAATAAAAAAGTAAAATTTTTTGTCATGCTTTTGCATGTCCGCAAGCCGCAAGCTCAATTCAATTATTATCACGGCTCAAAAAATTGTTAAAAGCTAACAGCTCTCAGCTCTCTATGAAGTCTAAGATGTGTAAAAGAGAACACTCTTCCCATCGCTGTGTAGAGAAAATATGGGAGAATATTTTTTTATCTTCTCTCTCTCTCACCCTTTTCAAGACATACTCAGAGGGTTTCCAATTGCGCTCACATTTGACATTGTATTTTGGCAAAGTATCTCACCAAATTGTATACGCGAAGCAAACAATGCATGCATAATAATAACAACGTAGCAAATTAACAGCGGAGCACTATATCATGAAAATTATCCTAATCATCATCATCCTTTTTTGATCTTGATAGATACGAGACGATGCATGTCGATGACTACTGAAAGAAGAGAAAAAAAACATACGAACCTACTTACTTACTCACACGATTTGCCTCTGTCAGCGTACTTATGTGACTAAGCACAACAGAAAAAAGAGTTGTAAGAGAGAAAAAAGGAATATCCTTTATGCACTCCCCTGTTTACATTTTGTTTTTGCATGCAAACGTTTGTTTCCATTTAAATGAGAATTAACATGTGTAACCAATTTTTTGAGCACTTAACTAGCTTGTTGTAGCGAGTAGACTGCACACTTGTATTTACTTATAAAGCTGGGTAATCATAATTCTACTTTTATATTGCAAAGGACATGCATCCGCTTCTAGAGCTGGGACTTTATTGCATGATCACTTTTTATTTCTCTGTATATTGCATTTTTGACTCCAATTGCACACACTACATCAAGTGATATTCCTTTAAATAAAAATGGTACCTGTGTGAGAACTGCGCTGAGGATATATTGCTTGAGGGCGGCTATGCAAATGCAGAGTGCATGCTTATGGTGTCTCACTCAGATTAACAACAAGATATGCACACAAGTAAAGTAAATATTGCCATTTTTAGTGCTGTGAAACCATTCTGTCATTAAAACTGCCTACATGTGGAAACTCACCTATTGGCCTGTGTTAGCGACTAATTAGCGCAATATGTGGGATCACCATAATTGATCCTATGCACATATAAAAACGTGATCATCATATCATCACAAGTCATAATCATCATGAATGATTGATCTCGTATTGTGTGTGGAGAGGAACAAGCAATTTTTAAAATATTTTAGTGCCTTTACCACTTTTAAAGGATGCATAAATTATTGCATACGATGAAGCCTAATTACAGAAAAATGAAAAAGGGAAATAACAGGGAACATTTCCATTTACTCATTTACTCTAATCATGTACCCATTGCAGTTTATTAGTTATAGAGTAAAGTACGTATTTAAGTAAGTGGGAGAGCAACTTGACTGCAGTTGTTGCTCTCCTTTGCTCAAACAAAACATAAATTACACACTGCCCTTTTCACGCTTGAAACATGTCATGTCAGTTTGTGTGATAGATAGCGGACCACTTGTAATTCTTAACTGATGACCATCTGATGAACGATTGCTGATTAGGATGTCGCTGTGTGAGCTGCTCCTTGTAACAGGAGCTACAATGAACAAACAAATGTGGTTGGTAGACTTGTACCTCTAATATGCTAATATCGCTAATGCCTCTGAAATGAGAGTGGGATGCACCTGTTCTTTTCAAAATCCCATGAATCATTTTGAGAGCTGAGTGGAGTGGACGGTGGATATAATTACAGGATGCAACTGTAAAAATCAATACAAAAATGAGATGCATTATTCACTCATATATTTTAAACAAAGGGGGTCAGCTAATTAACTCGGAAGATTTAATTGCTTCTCTTGTACATCTTATTGATTCTCTCAATGAGCTTCTCTCGCTTATATCCCGTATTTCGAGAAAGTCAATGTAACCTTATACAACTCTCTTTTTCTAAAGAATCAATATTCCAAAGAAGAATAAAAATGTCATTTTTATGGCCGTTTTATTCTCTCTCTCTCTCTCTATATGCATGCATACGAGCTGTTTAAAAGGATTGCCTATTCTATTGGGGAGTATGAAGTACTTTGAAATGAGTTAGTTGCCAGTGCTATGACCATAATAAATATCATGATTCATGGTCCACCAGCCATTACTTTCTGAAATGACACTGGTGGCGAATACATCCAGTATATTACTGACTACCGCTTAGCTCACAACATATACCTACTACATGTATTGAAAGGAAGACTCAAACGTTGGCTCAAACTATCCGAGTGAGCAACCTAATATGTGATGCTCTTGGTTCGTTAAATAATCAACTAGGGTTGCGAACAAACCACACAGCAACAGCAGAAGCGCGCATAAGAGACTCCACGATGAGACACAATTTCAGGTCACAAATGAGACAGTCAACACGCTGGAAGACTGATTTATTTGGTGTCAGCACACCACCACCAGCAAGCAATCCTTCTTTTCCCTTACCAGCAAAGCAATGGGAGGAAAGAAGTAGCAGTAACGTGGCGTGGTGGTATGGTACAATGAAAGACGGTAAAGTAGAAGAGTCATTCGTTCTTTTTTTTCTCTCCTGTATATTCCTCCCGAAGCAGCTTGAAATGTCGTGCTTTTTCTGCTTGGAAATAATAATAAGCCTACATCCATTTATTTCTTGGAGTATGCATAAAACCCATAAAATATATGCCAAGCCAACCTTAGTAGACTCTAATGGTTGGCGAGAGAAAAGAAGAAAAACGAAGAGAGAGAGAGAGACTAACGACCACACCATTGGATTGCACGGTGTAAAAGGAAAAAAAGCCATTGTAGTCGATAAGTATATAACAAGAGGAAAATACCGGCTCAATGATGGTTTAGTTAATAGCTAATAGCATCATTCTTATACATTTTATTGACTACATAACAACTACAACGAACGTATCTATACACACATACATCCACTTACTTTCCTTCACAGGCTAACCTTATATAACTCACTTTGCTTCTAACGTAAAGTATCCACTAACAAGATAGATATATACCCAAGCTGTCTTTCAAAGTGTCGACAATTGATTAATGACTATTTTTCCAACCATCTTCCTATGTATTCTTGGCATGGTGAGTGTAACCTTAGGAGAGTGTAAGAGTTTTAATGCATATCCCATGTAGCTCGTGATTTTTTTTCTCCAATTTTCCACATTTATTAATTGTTCCACGTTATTAACTCATTATACATCACACGTTCCCTGTTGGATTATTTGTATAGTAGGATTTTTATGTCTGGGCAGGGAAAACTTGTTAGAAAAATGTTTTCAATTACTGTACAAACATTGTGTACCACGCTCAAGTACGCTGGATTTGATACACTTTTTAATGCATTTGCATTGTACACATTACCCAAAACTTTGCAACACACGATAAAATTACTGAACAGGAACATATCACGCTGTTTGTCTGTGATCATCACAATACCTATATTCATGGGTATAATAGACAGCTCTCATCGTTGTTTCCAAAAAGACAGGTATTTACAAGCAAATAAAGTAAGGCATATCATCATCCTTTCCATTTTCCATCCGCCCTTCAATCCTCTTAAAAGTTGTTCTCTTTTTTTTCTCTACATCATCTTCCTCATCAACAGGATAATATACACCTTGGGATCCTTCTCCTGGCAAACAAAGCAACTCTGAAAACCCAACCTTCACCTCCAATGAACCTTCAAAACAAAATTATTCAATTACATATTACACCAGTGGGAAGTAAAATCCCTTTTGTGTTCCTTGCTTAAAAAAGTGCATCATTATATTGGGTTCGTGCGTTTTCTCTCCCTACTCCCTACTCTCTCATCCGCCATGTATAATCAAACAGTGTGTGCACCTGGTCTACTTTGTAGGGAGCATATTGTACCGTTCTTTATAGCAAACAGTGAGATATGCGTATATGTAATTTACGTGGATAATATATATATCGTGGGTTTCAATTGCGGTGGAATTACAACATAGGTTCACAATATTTGAGTGGACTAGTCAAATTCCTTTTTTTTGGATTATGTTTCAACTAGTTTTTTTCCAACTTATACGTGATCATATCCTCTCAATTGGTTGAATTTAAATTGGTTGCATGCATCATGCATGCTGTACCACGAAACGTCAAAGAAAATGATTGTTTCCTCTATACACAAACTTCTTCTATATTAGGCAAGAAGAAAATGTAACAGCGTATTTGGCCAGTAAAAATGCATAAAATGAATGTAAATAGGACAATCAAGGAATGTACATTGCAATAAAGAAATATATCGAAGCCTTTCCCAAATCAAAATCAACCAAAACCTATACATTTTCTTATAGATATTTCCCATATGCATCAACTGCTTCTGCACCTATTTTAATTCTCTCTTGTTTCACCGTCCTCTCATAAACTTACATCCTTTCGAAACAATGTTGACAGGAATTTCCCTAGACTAAGCACACCACCACCACCTTTCCAAAAAGTGAGTTTGGTTCTACACAAAAGCGCTCAACTTCAACATCATCACATCACACCACATCACAACAGAATCATGCTCCTTCAAATTCCTAGTGTTCTCTCGCTCTTCTCTCTCTCTCCAGCCAGGATTGTGAAGGAACGAACCGACACTTTGAATGTGATGTTAACATAGAAAAAAAATGCTTTCAGCAGAAGCCCAACTATCAAAAGCGATAGAGAATGATGCAGTGAGTTTGGTTTTTCTAGTGAGTGCTCCGCTCTAACCAAAAAGGAGTACGCATGCACGGGTAATAATGGGCTCTCTCCACTGGCACATCACACAATTCTACAAGTTCTCTCATGGAGAGCCAACCAACTCAACTATCTAAGGCATACACAATGTCAAACCAAACCAGCCTTAGAACTCTGAGTGTGTTCAGCTCAAGTTTAAGAATAATACAATGAGCAAGTGGCAATGGTAAAGTCGAGGTATTGGATCTCGGTACATTTGTTGGATAGATACGTACATGAAGCAATATTAGACATAAAAATCTTGCTTGCTTATGCTTGCACATAATGTATAATGTATTATCAAGAATCTCTCGCTCTCTCACTTTTATTCTTTCTTTCTTTCTCGAAAAAAACACGATCTCTCGCTACTCAGCCCAAGGAGGACGATGAAAGATGAAGTTTTAAGTTAGACTCACACACACACGAACGGTACAGAGAGAAGAACAACATGAAGACACAAAGAACAGCTTTTTTTATCATGTCTTCTTTCTCAAGAGCTCTCTATGTACGAGACGGTCGTAGAGAAGGGAAAAGTATCAAAAGCATCTTGTTGAGATTCCTCTTTTTTATTCTCCTTCTTCATTCCTTTTTAGTAATAATCATCTTTTCATATATGCATTCTTTATTGTGTTTTTTTCTTTATCCGAAAGAAGATTTTTTTAATGATGTGCTGCATATATATCATTGCATATAATGCAACAAATCTCTATACTTGCATGCAACATACCACACGGCGATGAGATGATGTGGTCTTAAGGAAACATTAATGATTAATGTGTCTACGGCTAAACAGCTCTTTATCTCATTGATATTTAAGTAATTTACAGTAAACCAATTATACAATTAACATCAATTCTAAATACCATGATACTTTGCACTTTTTATTGCTCGTCTTTTTTAAATACTTTGTAACACTCTGCATGCCATGCAGTTTGATATTCTAAACAAAAACAAGTTTTTTATGTTCTCTCTTCCACGCTGCCGTTATTGCATGATTTTCGCTCATTCACACAAACAGCCTCACATGAGCTTTGGTGTAGTCAAAATTGAGAACACAAACTGAGAATTATGGCAAATTACTTGTGCTAATCACGTCTAAACAGATTTTTTACATTATCTCTCTCCCCATCTCAGTTGATGAAAGCTAAATAATGATGGTGGTTCATAGTGAAGGAAAAACAGAATTTTCATCAAAGGAAGTGATTATACCCTCAACAACAGGGACTACCTACAGCGTTTTGTAATCCCTCAGCTGTCTTATATACAGAATTTAAAAAGCTTTCCTGGATTATCACGTTTGGCTGCAAAACTTTCCTGATTTTTGTTGCGAGATGAAGATTAGTTCAACATTTCATCATGCACACATTCATTAGAGCTGAGAAGTTTCTTTCTGAGAGTTTTTGTCTACAAAATCATATTTTTCATTATTACCATATTATCCTGAACACGGAAAAATAATCAATATGGCTTCCTTTTCCAACTGATATCAACATTAACTCATTTCTTCGGCTTCCCACACCCCAGTCAACTTCACAAATTGGACGAGGAAAAAGGATAACATTTAATTTCAAGCATGAGTGAGCAGATATGGCGTGCCAATGATTCAAACATAAGTAACCAATATATTTGTTTCTCTCCAGCGTTGGTTGAGTTGGTTCACTATCCGGCAAAAGCAAATAAAGAAAAAGAAGTAAAAATGGGAAACCTTGTAACACCGTGTTAAATAAAATGTCGCGAATAGCCCTTCAATTCCATTAACGACATCTGACATTCAGTAGTAAGCTTAGCTGGTTACACAGTCATTTCAACCATTTGAGCCATGAAAATAGCAAGCAATAGCACAGGAACACACAGCAAGTACGACGTGTGCAATATTGCATTTGTTCCCATAAAGTAGTTTCAGTGGCTTATACTCTATACCTATGTATGAGGCTAAAAAAGCTTATCTTCCTAAAACACTTTTGTCCACTGCTAGTAAAAAGAAATAGTATATTGTGTAACTGTAACCATTTCTCTCTCATCCTCATCTTCATTTAACCTTCTCAAAAGTACCTAATATGTTTTAAACGTTCTTGTCTATTTAGAGGCTAGCATATATGAGACTAAAAAATCAACTAGAAACGAACATCACAGAAAAGCATTCAGTGAAGAGATGAGATGGAAGTAACCTCCTGGAGCCAGTATATTGATCTAAAGTTGGTTAGCCTCTCTACTCATTTACGTTGAGGATAAGTGGCTTGTCTCAAAATTACATACCACTTTGGTTGCTGCTTCAGACTAATGGCCATAAAGGTTTTCTACACTCTCAACTCTCACAGTTTCCCCTTTCCTTCCCACCACAGCAAAAAGAACCCACAAACTTAAATTGGTTTTAGGAAAAGATTATTATCAATAGTGGTTTAGAGAAAAAGTGATAATTTCATTAAGTGAAATAAAAGTTAACAGATAAAAATCAATAAAATCAACCATTTCCTCACCCTACAAGTATATAAACTATTTGACAAAAAAAATTCAACGCCATATAACGAGAAACATAAAACAAGACAAGTTGAACAAATCGTTAAGTATGTACAAACAGGTCAGTCTTTCCTCTCACAGGAACCACAGGAATATAAAAATATCTAACTTATATATTTTATCGATCAAGATTTATCCCCTGTATTTGTACGTGTCTCCTCTCCCCTTACTATTTTCTTGACTTTGTTAAAGTTCCTTATCTTGCAAAGGTTACGCCTAAAATATTACGAGTCACACACGAGACAAGCATAATATGACTTTGTGCTCAGATGACAACTTGGACTGCAGCTTTTCTTTGATCAAGTCCATAACAATTTATTAAGTGTCAAGTGTAATCAACTTCTTGGTTGCACTGTTGTTATCCACAATCGTTACCGACAAGCAAACGACAACCGCATACCTACATCATGCATGATTTGCGTCTTCTTACTGCGTCTTCACCCTCCATGTATTTTCCACCATTAGGTTGCCTTAACTCGTCTTTATAGATGAGAGACGAATTCTCATAGCACAGCAGAGTAAGCCACTTGTCGACAGAAATGCTGATGAGAATACCACGAGTGTTTTTACCACAATCTTATATACATTTTGTGAAATACACATATATATATATATATATTTGGGTAAACCAAAAATATCTATTGGGGTGATTGACGTCAGCAAAGAAAACTTTGGGTGACTGGCTTGACTACATTTAGGTTATGAAGAAACCCATAATGAAAAAAAATATTGTCATTTTCTTCCCCTCTAACGATCCTTCACGGCAAGTTTCCATAATGTACACATCAAATAAAATTATTATGATTAATACGCAGAAAACATGTCAACGAAACACTCCAAAGCTTAATAGCCCTGCCCTATCCGTCTTTTTAGCACTCTTTTGAGTCAAAGTGACCATGACCTCCCTTCTCTATTTGGTAATGATATCGCAATCCTCAAATCCTGTCATTATAGCTTCACTCCAAAAGAGATCATTCCTCTAATCCTAATTTTTCTTTCCTCTTTGATACTCTTAAGATAAAGTTGATCTTCTCCCAGTAGGAACAAATGATGCTGATTAAGGGAAAGATTACTTGCTCATTTCTTCTTTGAGAAGTGGCATGAAACATGATTGTGATAATATTGATGATTTTTATTGCTGCTATACACAAGGCAATAAAATTGGATTGAGTGGAAGAATGAGTACAAGCTCGGTAGAAGAGAGGATGATAATATTTCGCAGTCTTTTTCTCCGGCTCATACTTATCCGTATATTTTATCACATTGCTGTACATCTCCTACCGAAAGTAATAAGCTTCGAGAGAAGAAGGTATTCGAGTGGTTTGGCTGGCTCGATCGATCGACAAATAAATAACATGAATAAGTTGCTTCATCGTCATGAATGGGAAGGCAGGGTCGTTGCAATTGCAACTCACCAGATAGATAAAAATGTGGCAAGCTTTATACCCCGCTAATTTGATAATGGTGACATTGTTTTTGTTCTCACTGATGGATCAGTCACGTACACTATCGTGCAAACTATTTATACTCCTTGTTCTCTCTATAGCTCATAAATAGATTGAAGGTATCAAAGTATCAAGAAAGTGACAAATGACAAGGAGTAAACAACAATGGTACTCGCTATCAAGATCATCATCCTTATCTCATGTTTCGTTTTCCACTTTACATCTATAAAAAACACACACACACATGAAACTAAAAAAATATACATACAAAAAATTCCCAAGACGAGCCTCTTGTTTATATCATCCATACTACAACTGATGAAATTCCAGCTCACCCGGCAAGCCACACACACACATCCCAAAAAAACAAACCGAGAAAGCTAATTATGTATCAATCAGCATGATTATCACAACGAATGATCAACAGTCATGAAAGGATAGAGAGAGATCTATAAATTTCTTCAGCAAAGCAGTAGTATGCAATCTAAAGTTACGTGCTTCAAAAAAGGGAACGAAGGAACAGCAGCGGAACCACACGTACAAGCAAGTCGTTGTAATGCATATCATCAATACCGCATTATTCAACTTATCCATCATTCTATCCAAACACGACTGGCGCATTTGAGCTGTGTGTAGATTCTAGCAAGTAAAGCTACACCATTATCAGAGGTTGAGTTGAGTGAGTTCATTACTATATCCCAAAAAAACACTATTTTTGCTTCTTGGTGTGTGCGTCTGTGACGATATATTTATATACATTCTCTCACACTCCTTGCGTCTTTTTTTCCACTTCATCCTACGCCACAGACTTTTATCCGTCTTGTATACTCCTACTAGAATATCATAAAATGAAGTGTACGATGCATAATATTTTGTCGGCAAGTATGCACCACAGCTAGCTTACACTATTATGCTTTTCTATCATACCTAATGAGTCAGATTAAGGTCTCTGACTGGACTTGAACTGACTCGTTGTGAAGTTGAGTGAATGGGAATAATAATGATAGTAGAGAGAGAGAGGGTTTGTATGTGATGATGATGATGATGAGGACATCTAACATTTTAAGCAGCTTATCGTCATGTGTAAAAAAAAATTTAAAAGTCAGTGAGCACACTGCCGAGATGTGCTTTTTGGTATGCATATCTATCTCTATCCGTTTTTATTAGAGCGATGCTATTACTCTGCCACTACTTCTGTGGCTAGACGAAGCACATAAAAGCGTATAAATTTTTACTACAAACTTTTGCCTCACTCATGCCTCCATCATTATGCTATGAAATATTAACCAGTTACTTATTACAACCTGATATTACGCTACTCTGTCTACTCTAGAGAATCACCATTACTCAACGTTTTTCTCTCATTCAGCCTGGGAGCAAAGGGCAAGCTCAAACATCGATTATGTTGTATTCCGTTTAAAAGACGCAAGTAAAAAAATTATTATTTCCTTTATGTGATCACCTAAAAAAGGAAGATCTGTAGATGAGAAGGATATCTCTCAAAAACCAGATAGAATACAGTACGTCAACATTAACAAACATGATTCTATGAAGGAATACACACATTTTGATACGTGCACAATTTCCCAGTTTGCTCATGTTGGGGCATATAAAGGCATGTAATAATGTGGTATAAAATGTGACTGCTTGTTTGGTGCTGAGGTGGGCTGATGATGACCTCTGAATTGTTTATGCGAGTTTTCTCATCGACATGCCAGCCATAAAGTATTTGAGGCGACGTAGCCATATTATTATTATCTGATACGATATGGTGTCAGCAGCACGACAGCATACCAGTAGCCGTGAGTGAACAGCTTGTCTATCCAAATTTTCCCCCTTGTCCATATCCATGTCAAAATTCATGTCTGATGTATGTGTATGCAGAGGAAAAAAGAGCAAAAAAAGTTCTACCTCGGAGAATCTCTTTTTTTTTCTCTTGTAAATGAAACCATGCATGCAATGCAAGTCACATAGCAAAAGCTGTATTATACTCCTGTCCCTCTGCACATCATATACTAAATACGAAGAAGAGAGAATAATGCATAATGGTACAAAAATGTATCCAATTTTATGCGGAAAAAGGCATGTAAAAGGGGGAAAGGAAAACTGAAAGTAATAAGCAAAAAAGGGCTCTTCGAGTCCGTTGCCCGGTAGTAGAGGAGAATTACTACCGCAAGTAAAGTACATACAACTGAACGTGAGCTACTGCCACTGGTAGTAATAACAAAAACGAAAGACCGAGAGTTTCACATCCAGCCAGAGAGCAGTTATTGTGTCGAGTCTTGCCTTCCCAATGGCAAGATTCAAGTTCCATGAAAAAAAATCCTTCTTTGCCAAAGAGAGAACTAGGACTAGTTGGGATGCTAGTGGTGGTGGTAATATGGTAAAAACTAAGCTTAACTGAAAAGAGTGAGCACTGAGGAGAAGCTATTATGAACACTATACACATCTACTCGGAGGAGAGGATATACCTTCTACTTTTTATATTCCTATATAAGGGAATACTAGTGCCATTTATCGATCCATTTCCCCATGTCGACCAACACTTTTTTTCTTCTCTTTCTTCTTGGCAGTTGTTACCACTATTGCTCCTTTCTGCTCGTTCCAATACTTACTATAGCTTACACTCAAGAGCTATTACAAGTTTTTTTCTCTCTCTCTGCTGCTTCATCTGACTGAAATAGGACCTGAGTTGTACTCTACTTGACTACAAATACATATTAGGGAGAAAAAAGAGGTTCCTTTTTCCTTTCAATATATACAATTCTTTTCTTTCTTACTGTCTATTTCTTTCTGGTTGTTCCGACGTATCCATTTTTCCGCTCAACTTTTCATGCTAATAACATTTCCTCTTTGACTGCTTACACTACAATGGAGACTGAGAAAAAAGTCGCTGGTGTTTCCTTTGTTTTTATTTCTACTCTTGGGGCTTGTTCTTTCTTTAGAAACAATACCAGAAGAGTGCTACCAATAAAGGATCATTATGGCATAAAGACATGTCAATATAACGCTAAGCGAGCTACACTAAAGTTTCTCAAGTTATATAGAAAAGAACATATCGACTTCATGAATCATTCCAAAAAGGGGTAGCATACTTTTTATGTAGCAAATATGATCACCGGTTAACGCGTTACAAGCATAACCACTAGCAAAAACTTTATCATCATAGAATAAACACTGGAATTACATGGAATCCAATACAAAATAACATCATTTATAATAACCAGTTGGCAAATAATAGAGCTGCGCATTTTTTCCGCCTCGGTTGTTTCCCCCTTTGTCGTCCTGTTGTGCTTTTGTGGAGAAGAAAATGAATAAGGTAATGATCCACTGCTGGAAGTTTCATTGAGTCACACTATTCCATAAACTTGGATATTTTCGTTCCAGTGGGTTTGTTGATGAGCAAATAAGTGGAGAGTTATTGCTACATCTACACGTTAAACTTTGGAATGTTCGTAGTAAAATTTTAGTTCGTAATCAAATCAATTATGCTTTTTCCTTTGATTATAGAAAAAGTTTACTAGTACAGTATTATTTTATTTTGGGAAAATTTCATAAGAATTCCAGCGGATACATAAATGAGGGTAAGAAATTCGAATGCAACAAAATGTTACGTTCGCAATACAGCAGTTACAAATATCATGTGACACAAGCTTTATTTAGAGATTGCTAAATTGGAATTGGAACGAGTATGTATTCGGCCTTGTGTATGACAGAGGTAGATATAACATTGCAAACAGATTACTCGTGTGTATCCAGAGACATGGTAATGGTAATAAATCATCTAAACGTATATTGCTACAAAGTGCCACGGAGTTGCGTTGTAATGCAATTTTACAGATATCCATTGACCATTGACCTCTGACGAGTATAGCTATAAAAATGTAGTAAGAAGCATGCTTTCATTGAATAAATAACTTTATGAGTCCGGAGTTAGACCACACAGGGGGTTTAAAGTGGGGGAAAAAAATCATTAACCACACAAGCAAGACATGACCCCTCCCAACTTTAGCATCCTTGCACGTCAACCGTGTCAGAGCTCAATTCAATATTATCCTCCCCTTCTGTCTTTAATATTTTATACAAATAAATAACTGACCGTTAGGTAAGAAAAGCATACATAGATTTGATGATAATACTAAATTCTTGTAAACTGCAGATTTTTTAAATAGTTCATGCATATCATGCAAATGTCGAAATTTAATTAAACCTCTAGATTAGCATCAGAATTACGCATTCAATGACACACAAGTAAGCTTGTGATAAGAAATAATATCGTCAAAAATTGAGATTTACATTAGGAACCCTATTTGTTGGTTAGACCAAGGATCTAAATAACAAGTTCAACTGCGTTTTTGTACACTATAGTCTAAAAATACCACTGAGATTCGAGATAAATTCTGATCTTGACATATTATAGTCATGCGAACAGATCATACACCCAACGTGATATACAAGCTTGTGACAAAATAATACGCATCTCACGGAAACGAAGTGAATTGAATAGTGAATGACAGGTTAAATATTGCTTCAACATAGCACCCTCAAAGGAAGCACAGCCAATGGAAATGAAGCCACTGGGAAGACTGGATACAATTTGGAAGCAAGAAAATAATACAAAGGAACTGAAACTGAAGCATTAGTCAGTCGCTTCCACTTTCCTTTAACAATATACTGTCCAATATTGAATGGAAAATAGAGTATAGAACATAGCGATTCGAGACTCACTCTCCACCGAGAAGAATACTTTGAGCTCGAGTTAGTAACAAGAACAGTTCAGTTTCTGTCCTAAAATGTACCTAGCTTAGCCTCTTCCTTACCGACCAAAAACCTTTTTTCGCTCAACCCATATCTATTTATCCCACCATCCGGTCGGTAGTTTGTAGAAAACAAGTTCACAGATAATGTTACACGCACACGATACCAGATCTGAGGAGAAGTGTATGCGATAGTGAGAAAAGTAAACCTTCCTATTGTTTTTACGCATACGCACCACACAACAAACAAGTAAACGTGATATTTCTGAAAAAAAGATGTCCTAATCTCAACGCTTTTTGTAAAGTTTGCTTTCTTAAAACCCCTCTGCAGTTGAAATTTTCGTGTATTTCCTCAATGCAAACATTTTTTCAGTTCACAGAAGCAATCTTTCTTCATTCCCGTACACTTTCAATATTCATTCCATTTGGCCACATCACATACTTTTAGAGCTCGGCGTGTGCGTGCGCTCTCCTTAATGGAATGAGTCTATAAGCAGAAAAATAAAGTTAGTCTTTGTGTGTGTATATGCAATAAGTGGAAAACATGGATAAAAACCCAGGAATCCATAAGCCATCATAAGCCTTTCTTGGCAACTCTAGACCATGAACGAATACGTTAGGTTCGCTGTTTTTCAGTAAGTTATGCCTGGCACGGGAGAAAATGTTGCTACTTGCTGGCTGTACTCTGCTCAAAAATGAGATAGAAAAAGGCAAAAGGCTGTGTCGAGCTTTTAGCTCCATTCACCAGTCACTTCACAATAATCCTTGTCTCATTATATATGTATGCACCTTATGAGCCTCCGTTTTATACATCCGTCGTGAGGAAACAGGACGAAATACTGCCTCTGTTCCTCTTGTTACTCATATAAGTATATTGTCTACACAATACTGTGTATCAACGTAAACACTTTTATATCAAAGCATGCACGCATCCTTTTTCAGTAGGAAACAGGCAACCAAACCTACGGTGAGTTTAGGGTTGGAAGAAAAAGGAAGATAAATCGTACATTAAAACACATTTAAACCCACACTGTGTGTGGGGATACATATATTACACTTGTATGAAATGAAGTATCATCATGACTTAGATATATACCTTTTTGTTTTCAAACTTTTCTAGTTACTTGTTAGGCAAGTGTTTCTGGGCTTGTGTTTTGGTTGCGAGTAAATACTCCAGTGTTTTTTACACTTTCCACTAAAAATATCTCTTTTTTGTTTTGTTTTAAGTATTTCGTCGAATTTGACTTCCTCGTTGAGCATTGTATGTGGATTCAATAACCTTTTCCAGTCTGTATCTAAGAATATCTCCTTTTGCATAAGTAATATTAAATCACCTAAAAGCTTCTTTTCTTAGAATATTGTAGCAGACTTGAATGAAGCAATACCTATAGCTGAGTAAATATATAAATTACACTATATCTATATCCAGTTTGTCTGTTTGATTCATCAAATGCAAACAAGCGTAGTTTTATGAGCTCCCTTTTTCGGTACCATTAATAATGATATAACATGTCAATGTTTTACAACAACCCTTTCAGCTACACGCCTCTGGGCAAAGAGGAAAGCCGGATTTTGGAATTGAAGCCACGAACATTGTGTACTTATAGCACAGTTCGACTTTCCATTATTTAATGACGTTGGAACATGTTTATGCGTAGATTTTTTCAGCAAACAAACTAACGCAAGCTGGCAAAACTATACCGGAACGTAAGCACGTACTGTACAAATAACACCACAATAGCATAACGCTAATATAACATGTTTTGAATTATCTTGCGGCATGCTATTTCGACATATAAAATATTTGCAATCCCCTATGACATAGAACAAGGATTCTTAAATTATTCACAGCATGCAACGCTCCCCCCATCCTTAATTATTAGTAATGGAATTTGAGCCGGGGCAGACATTTATTTGCTACCGTGAGGATCTTGTAATGGCAGATTGAAGAAAATTTGATACGCCAAACAAATTGCCCGCATTTACTTTCGCTTTCATCCAACATTCAAATTAACTTATATATTTTTCTTTTCACAATTTCGGTTGAAAGAAAGATATAATTTGTCTTTGAGTTTTTTATTCACCGGAGCGTTATAAGCTTATTCCTAGTTGATGTACCTACACCCATGATAGATAACCAAAGTCAGTTCTATTTATTCTCAGCACAAACACAGAGAATCCTCAGCTGCTTGTAATTGTAATCGTATATCCTAATCAAATCATAATCAACATGGTACAATCATAATTATATCCTTGTTGCAACATGAGCACAAGAGACCAAAGTATAAAAAACTGCCTTGAAGCAATTTCCCTTTTTACACTAGGATTATACTAGTTCTCATATTTAAAACGGAGCCCTATGCTGAGTAAGTGTTGAACACACTAGTCAACTTATTATACCTGGGTATAAACGACGAGACGTGAGGCTTATTCTTCCATTGCCTGTAAATAACTTTTCATATAGGTGAATATATATAAGTCACATTTATATGAGCAACTCGCACATATCGAAAAACAAGTTGAATGATATCTACAGCTTAAAAAGCAACCAAAGCAGGTTTACTCAAGAGCCTTTCATATCTTCATTTACAACCGTAATAATGCCGTGTATAGAAAGGCACAAGAAAGCTTCTTAGTCTGGCTGAGCTCAGCTCAAGACGAGATTTAACAGCTTTTTCAAAGGTCTCTAGCTTCCCTATCGCTGTACAAAATGAATACAAGGACTCCATATATGCTATACATTTCTAACATGCACAAAGTCAAATCTTTTATGAATTCTCTGATCCAACCCAACACAAGTTTCAAAGAGCATAACAAGTTGCTTTAAAAGGCAAGATTTGCTTTTCTTGATGTAGTTGTTGTGTTGTAGCTCTGTAAGAAGATGGATTTCTATCTAATATCATAAAATTAATAATTGTTTTAATTATCACCACTGACTGTGAAAGGAAGAAAAAAAGGAGAGAGAATTAACTCGCTTTGGCTTGCTACGCACACTAAATTGGATGAGTGATGGATAGAAAATGAGCATACATGTGATGCATTACCTAGGAATAATCATATAGCCTTTATTCAACAACTTAATCTTATTAAACGACTTGAGCCCATGCATGTCATGTATGTGGGCAAAATATGGTAAATGACTACGCAAGCCAATAAGCCAAGCAAGGAGTAGAATTAGATGTTCTCATTTTTTGACAGGTTTCTTACCATCATCCGCAACTCGACGACAGTGTGCTTGATTAGCACATAATCAATAAAAATTACTTATAAATTTATATGACCATTTGAACCAAAAAAAAGAACCATAAATTACGTTCGGACTAACAAGCGCTAAATGGTCACGCATTGCAATAAAGGAATGGGAATGGAAATAATCTTTTTTGTTGCAAAGTATATTTATTGTTACATATTTTGTCTCTCAAAACACAATTTGTGCTCCTTTTTACTAATTTTCAATATCCTATAAGATTTGCATATGGGAATAAAAACATGAAGATAGCCTGAAGAACTATACTCCAATAGCTATCGTGAGCTTCCATCTTGCTTTCTTTATAACTTCGAGCTATGACTATTCCTAAAAATATTCGAGTAAGTTCAGTCGCAAGAATCTATCTGGTACTAACCAACACCCACGAAAGAATGTCGAATTGGACATGCTATACGAAGCAAACACCATCAGTCGGTTACAAACGTACGAAACTTGATACAGATTTCTGGCAATAATTTTCACGCCGAGCGACTGAGGGCAAAAACAAAAATAACTCACTCATTTTTCCATTCCGACTTTTCTTCAATATATGTAAATATATACTGTAAATATAGTCCTCTGTTTGTAACATGATACACACATCACCTCATGCTTGTATACAATTTTCGCTTTGGTCAGCCCCATAAACACATGTGCACACATGTATCGCAACTCCTTTAATGTATAATTAAAGATTACGAGGCGTCATGAAGGCGTAATCAAACCAAGGATGCCATTACAGTATTAAAATACAAGACACAAGAAGACAGGCAGCTAGTCAAAAAGAGAATGGCTACCTAACAAACATCTTTTTTCGTATCTCTTTAACCGACAAATAGCATTCAACAAAGTTTAACACTAACCCAAAGAAAAATCTTCGGAAAATTCTCGTCAGTCAATGAAAACTTGCTCGGACTTCAAAGATGACTGTTAAACATTTTCGTACAAAAAAAAGCCGTGAGTTATTAATTAGTCCTCGCCTACTTTAAATTTATTACATGCCACCGTCTTTCCCTTCTGTCTTTGAAGACTTTGAAAAGTAATAAATAATTTTTGAGTCGAGAGTAATTACTGCTTTCAAGAAACGCTTACTACGACGAATATATGCATTATACATTATACACTTTGGGAGAAGCCGTTTATGGATACCAAGCCACAAAAGCGACTGAATAATTTGACATGATATTTAATACATGAATGGAGGTGAGGTACTCATTATTCCTCACTCCCAGTGTGCACATCGAGATCCTATCAAACGTTGTCGCATTTACACCTCCTCCGCCTTGAACTGTAGGGATGATTCTCGCAAATTGTTAATTTGATTCATTCCCTTCGTTTATTTAGAGCAAAAGCTACTCAATTAGGTAATAAATAATATATTGATTTGACATCATATAATAACTATCTTTACTATGCTCAAATCGTTGAAGAAATTTAAGTGCATTAATTTTACAACAGCCAACTCATGCTCTACTCCACACCTAAGTTCAAAAGGATAATTAAACCAGCATATCCTGGTCAAAATCCATTAATCAAAATAAAATATACACAACCATCAAATTATTCCAGTTTACTGTCGTAGCATCCCATTAAGACGATAAACTTATTTTAGGTATATAGATATTGAAGATATGCGGTCACCTCCTCCTCCACATTTCCTCACACAACGGATATACATAACATAAATGAAACGAATATATGCAGTATATACATTTTTAAAAAACAGCAATAGCGACAACGTCGTTGAGATGCATGTTCATAAGTTTCTTACGCGACTGCCTGCTCCAACCAAAGCATTCACCCCAACTTGCTTTGGAACTTTGGAACGCTAAGACATGCATGCAGAGGAAAACCGAAACGAGGAAAAGCAAAGCGATCGATACGCTGTTAAACAATAACAATAGTACACAGTATACCCTGGATGAAAAATACGATATACGTTTAATCTTACTGTGGGTGGTCGGCCAAGTCGCAGGAAAGGTAAACAAATTAGAAGGATCCGTGCGCTATGTTTTTATTGCAAGACATGCAAGGCTAGGGAAGGGATGACCTCAAGCTAATTAATTAGTTTAGTATATAGCACAGGAAGCTATTTATATTTAGTAAATAGCTACTACTAGTAGTAAAATAGTTTAAAAAATAGCTTACCATATACGTACGATCCAATTTTTCAAAAAACCAATCCAAAGTTGTGAATACAATCCAATGTCCAAGTGTTCAGTTTATATATTTTTAAGTCGCACTTTTAATGAATCACTAAATCAATGAACTGCAATTTTATTCATGAATACCTCCTCATCCTCAAAGCATTAAAAACCAATTTTCTTTTTTAATTGACGGTCGGCACTTGTTATAGCTGCTTCTTTATTGCAGCTATTAATCTGTAGTAAAATGGTAGTTTAACACACGATTTAACTATTTTGTTTTGCTAACAACTACAATGCATTATATTATAACAGTAAAAAATGGAGATGCAAACGGAGCGTGTCACGATGCAAGTCGTGATAATTTATCAAATCATTAATTTCTTAATTTATCACTCACTTTTCTTTGTAATTTTCCCTCTTGAAGACAATTGTTTACAAGGCAAATTATCAAATTGTTACAAGGGTATTTACGTCAACCAAAGAATATCTTTTGTTGAAGTTGATTAGACCAAGTACACAAGTGACCTTATACGTTACAGTGTTTACGAGTAAGTGCAATCTTTATCTGTCAAAGATGACAAGAAATTCTATTGTGTTAAAATGTTGTTACGGAGTGCAATGAATGTAAGTGTTTCATTGCAGTAAATGGAAATTCCTCAAATATCCTGCGAATCATAAAGGCAAAAACCTGTCTGCTTTGATGTCAAACAGACTTCACACAATATTACATTCCACTAAACTCCTGTCTACTTTGTCACCTCGTCGATCAACTTTCCGCGACGTCTGAGGTAGCTTGTCTGGAAGGAGATGTACCTAATATTATCGACTCTTTCATTCCAATGCGGATCACTAAACAAACCCGGTGATGCTAGTTCCTCTGGAGAATAATGTTGTTGACAGTGATCAATTAGATAAAAATTGCCACCTTCCCAATAAGTCCACTCGTCCGTTAAACGTGTTTTCAATTAATACTATGAAACTTTGTAAGAATCCACATGAAAGGGTTGTTAAATAGCTGGCACAGCTTTGCACATTGTTAGCGTGTGTTTCTCATGAAAAACAGTGTTGATAAAAACTGAATTCACTTTTTCCACTTTTTGTATTCACTCTCAGCTTCCTTTCCTTTTCATCACCCTTTTGTGTCACACATATTCTCTTTTCTCACAAACTTATTTTACCGATGTTTATCCTTCACACACTGCCTATGAGCAACTATATAGTACAATCAAGTTTCGCCGTGAAAAGCGAAAATAGTGATATCAGACGACAAGCAATGATAATCCAAGCACTCACAAAAATTATTGACTGGTGATGATAATAATATCGGATATGCTTTATAAGATGTACTCTGTGAGATTTATGTACGTATACATAACAAGTGTATATACTAACAAGTACATGTATGAACAATATCCCTATATATTTTCGTACGTGTGTGTCTGTGTACACTTTTGATATAATATGAAAAAAGGTGTGAGAAGACCGCTCCGTCAGCTTGCCACCTTAGCTAGCACACGTACACAACTCGACTGGGCTGCAAATCATATAAGTTGAGGAGATACGTATGCTTCACTGTATTGTATGGATTGGTTGGATGCAGTCGAAAAGGTTGTGTAGGTTCTTGTAGTGGTTCTTGTGAATACAAGCGACTCACTCTAAATGCAAGCTTTGTGTATGTGGATAATGTGGATATACGCCCGTGTGTGTGTGTGTCCTCTTATTAAAGAACAGCAGCAAAAGCTCTTTTCTTCGTAGTAGTCCTTCTTCTCAAGCAAGGAGCAAAAGCAGAGAAGAGAAGGCTAGCATATACAGAACTCACTCACAGATACTTTGCTTTTTGTGAAGTACATAAGAGTCGGAGAGCCGTGCCGTGAAGTGAGTAAAGTACTAGCCAACCAAACCAATGGTAAAGGCATATTATTCAAAGGCAAGCAAAGCACATAGCAATCCCGTATTACCATTGTATTTGGCTATGTGGTAGAATAAGGAGAGAACTTGTGTGCCAGCAGCTAAAGAAAAGTTTTCAAAATATATATTCAATATATCTATGAAATCTACCATACACATAGCTCCACATCCAAACCAAAGGATATCCGAGTGGAAGAAGAAATATAAACATTTTTAGGAAAGCAAAGGAAAAACATTGGGAGCAATAAGCCGAAATCAAGTCTTATACAGCTAGTCATTCAGGCAAAAAGGCACCATAGGCCATGAGACCAACATCATAATAACATCATCACTCAATACACTAACTCATTTTTCCCAGCAACTCCACTCTCCTCTTTTTTTTAAAGATTCATATAAACAAAGAAAGATAAAAGACGCAGAGCTGTTGTAATGGGGAGCTTAGAAAGAAAGCAATATAAAAAACATTCCTTTTATTTTTCTCGTGTATCCAAATAAAAAAAGTTTCATTGTGATTTCTTCTTCTTCTCCTTGAGGAAAAAAATATTTAGAAGGAAAAGAAGTAAACCAATGTTTTAGTTGGATATGATATATTTATGTAGTTGCAAAGTAAAGCGACAGCAGTGGAGTGGTAACAGTAGCAGAAAACTACCACTCCTTCTCTTTTTTTACCTCTTTTCATCCTTTGCCGTATTATGTATCATTTTGTTGTTATTACAGCTATCCAAAACATGTACACACTCTCGCTTCCTATATATTTGCTTACTTCTCCTTTATAGTAATAATAGTATTACAAGTCGTGTTTATCGTTTTCCCTTTCTTGTTCTATGTTTGGTGATTGCTCAAGGAGATAATGATGATGAGAGCAATTATTGATACTTACATTGTATTAATGAGATTATCACACCTTATCAAATTCCATCCATTATTTTTACAACTTTTTACAGATAATTATGTTGTTTAATTTACTGGTTGTACAGAGATGAGCAGTGATGCGGTTAGAGGTTTTTGTACTAATATTAATTAGCAGATAAATACTATATTCATTCAAAACCCAATGTAGCATATTAGCATATTTACCAAATAAGACTGATGAAGATTCAAGTGGCTTAAGAAAATATGCCTAATTCTTGAAATCATTTTATTAACTTTTTCAAACAGAGAAAATATCTTATTCATCATATTCAAGCATGAAAGGGAAGAAAGAGTTGAAAAGCTCTTTTCAAATAATGATATCTTTGATAGGAAAAAAGGAACGCGAGCAACTTCCAGGATCTGTCTTTAAGCTAAAGCTGAAGACTACCAACGGAATATTACAAAGAGGAATGTAAAAAGCAGGAGCGGCAGGCTGAGGCAGTAGCTGAGATTTGATAGAAAATGGGAGAGGTTGATATGATATGCTTATGTTCTTCTGTTCCACACATTTTCCCACTGTAAAAGCGAATATTGATATAGGGTTATAGTAATATTCCTTATAATACTTTCAGTTAGTTTGCTTATACTACTGGAAGCAATAAAGCTTTGCAGTTTGGACACAGACGGAGAAGAAAATGCTTATAGGTACATGCGTTTACTTCATCTCGGTAATATCTTATATCAACTACATAGTGTTGTTATCAGTATCAAACGAATGTTCCCTCTTTCTCGGAATATTCCACATACCCCTATAAAATCCTTTTAGCTTTCTGCATATCTACATGGTATAAGGATATTGTAAGCGGGCACTTTATAGTTTAGGATCTTCACAAGGGAACAAACATGCCGTGAACTTCAACAGACTATGGGATATTACCATTGCTATGAATATATCCATGCTTATCGCTTGGCAAGCTAGTAATAGCTTCGCTTCATTCACTCTCTTTGGCATTGCTCCTGGAACCTGGGTAAAGTTTCGCTTCGGCTCTTTACCATTGAATCGGGAAACTTTACTTGGGTCCGTACTTACCTTCACGCTGTAGATCTCCATCTTACCAAATAAGTGGCACAAATATGTAGACATTTTCATTTCATTTTTGCTAGATACAGTAGCGCAATCCTTAAGTTTCTATATGCATATAAGTAATTTACAATTTACACCTTTAGCTGTCACTTTCTTTGCAATATAGTAAAAGATTTTTACGGGAAAATATCCAAAAAATGAAGGCTTATCCTGACCAAAAAATAAGAATATTGATCAACATTGCTTGAGCATATTTTACTTTTAAAACAATCGCAAATTAACTTTTTATCATAATATCATTATCCGAAAAGTAAAATGAAGCTCCTGATGATGACTGACAAGATTTCCATCAATGATTACTTGGTTCGGAACTGGCAAAGTGATTTCATTGCAGCCACACGAGCAGAGAAAACATGCATCAACGAGGATGCTAACAAACTCCTCCACTGTAGAACCTTTTTTGTTGCAAGTTGCAATGATACACGTTCAAGCTTGAAGAATCCACTTCTATTATCCCATATTGTAAATAGTTTTCCTTGCATAGGAGAGGGCAGGTATGGCGCATACACACAGTTCAACACAACTAATACCTTTTTCTGTATAAAGCTTTAAGAGAGTTGAGTAGTAAAGTAAGTTGGGTAGCTTAATGATTTTGGTAATAGAGCTTATTCCGAGAGGCTCTCGTTCATAAGCGTTCTCGAAGGTTTAGGCTATTTCCACTGGATGGGTATATGCTTAACTGTGAGATACAAACCAAGGAGAGAAAAGGGATTCTTATATAGATATAAACCAACCCTGTTGAAATATGTTAGTAATGTATATATGCTCGTAAAAGACGCAAGCGGTTATAATAATTCCAGCGAGAAAAGAAGGGAGAAGCGGCAGGGTTGGTTTTATATATATGCCTAACTTGGTAGCAATGAGGTATAATAACACGTATGTATATATATACACATATGTAAGGAAGATTTTTAATATAGACAATTCCTCGTTATATGGATATCACTCGGTTCCTCATACTCTTCTAAAGCCTTTTTTTACAATTGTGTGGCAGCACGCAGCAGCCGTAGCCAGAGATGTGAGGGAGTAAAATAGGCGAAAACACTTTATACGATGGTGGATCACGGCCCTGAAAAATTGTGTGGTGGGAAATGTTGGTAGTTTGGTGGAAACGAAGGAATGAGACGAAAGGACCTCTCTAGCATGTTTTTGCTTTTTGTGTATGTGTGTAGCTATGTTGGCTGAGCAGTACACGTTTATTGCAGACTTTAAATGGAAAATGTGAACGTGGTCATAAGAATATATATATATGAGGAGAGAGGAGCCGTTGTTGAAGTAGTAGTGTTGTAAAGTAATACTCTAGTGGTGGTTATAGCGGAGTGCCCAGTTACCACTATTATTGCCTTTTAGGTATATGCTTTTATACTCTTGCTTTGCTCTCATGCATGTCATGTCGTCCTCTTCTCTTCTGACCGTATATTTTGTACACATCGTGTAATAAGTGAGCTTTGTGTGTAGCAAAATAATAATCTTATATTCATGTAGCATGCAATATTTTATGTTCTGTTTTGCTGCATATGTATTTTCTGATAAGAGCTCCGGCTCAGTCACCGAGCAAAAGTGAAGAGACAAGAAGCAAACATTAAGAGAGAAGAACGAAACGAAGTTGATGTATGAAGAAAAAACATTTTATACTTAACGCAGAAATATGCTCAAGGAAAAAAAGGCAGCGAAAGATCCACACTTCTAATCTTTTGTAGATATATCTATGTAAACTTGTACTTTTATGTATGAAAAAGAATATAGATGTATATATATATATATGTGAAGTCAGTCATGCATCCATCTATCTACCCGTCGTTTTTTAAACTTATTTCCCTTTTCCCCTGCTTTCCATGAGCTAAGAGTTTTGTTGCGTTCGTAAATGGCAGCACATAGGAATAAAGTAGCATCGTCGGGAACCAGTGCAATGCAATGTAAAAGATGCAATGTGTCTAACAAAAAAAACTCGACCTGCCAAAACCAACTTTTATCTTCACGAGAGTCAACTCAAGGCAATGGCAATAAGGGGAAAAGTGCTTGCTTTTTTTCCAATACCTAACTTAAAAGTAGTATGTATATATACATAGTGTATAACATATATATGTAAATAGCAAAAATTCCAGTCTTATACATAAAGATCCTCAACATTTATATATATATTTAAAGTTATAAGGGATTTTTATATGAATATTATGCAAGATGTAATCATCTATACCTTGCTCTCTTCTGGAATAGCATTCAAAGACAGAGAAAATGTACTTGTCTGCTAAAGTGGCTTATCGGCCAAAAAACTCAAATGTATCTAAAGAAGAGAAGACTATATACGCTCTTTTTTTCTAATACTCCCTTGCGATTGAGCATGGTAAAAATCACATCTCCTTTCTTTCCTCGACATGCTTCCTTTCACAGCAGCTTTTGCCATACGGATTGCTCCTTCCCTCTTGTGCTACGCTCGGTCCCCTTTTTACATTTCTCAAGAAAGGGAACGAGAGAGAAAAAGCGATGAGAACAGGAATAAAGAAGCCAAATAGCCGGAAAGCAAAAATGTATAAGCCGTCACATGAGAGAGCAGTAAAAAAGTCAAAAGATGAAAATGTGTATGTTGACATGAGCTATTGAAGCTAAAGCCTGTATCTTCCTACCTACTTGAAGATCTTTCAAGCGGTATCGTAAATCAGTCGAAAGGAATGACTGATATATGCGAAGTCGGGTATATTGGCAGGAAATGATGGCACAGCTATGGAGGAAATTGCTTTGTTAACTACCAACTACGTATTATATAAGCCACCACCTTCTCTGCAAACAAAATCCCCTTTTTCGATAAATCCAATCCCATTCAAATTGAAAATTGCAAACAAATTGTGTAAAGACCTCGAGTTTGTATTTCTGTCTATTTAACAAATCGCTCTAGTGCATATTCAATTCATCAGGGGAGGAAGAAAAAAAGAAAGGGAGAAAGAAAAAATCCTCACTGTAAGTAAACAAGATTGAAATGTTGATATTCAAATGCATACACCCAATTATATTTGATATACACCAGTCAGACATGAATAATGTGATTTGATGTGATGATTAGCAGAGTAATCAACGGAGGCAAAGAACATGGTAAATTCACACCTTTTCAAGTAGTAGCTGTAGAGAGCCACACACACCAGTTTTAAGGAGCAAACAGTAAAGTAGCCTGCAGGAGTGGCTGCCAGTTGTGTTCTAGTGGCAGCAGGAGCCAAAGCCAAGTAATAGAATAATTCTTATTGCCTTGTGTATATATACCTATAGACTTACTACATAGACCACATCATACAAAGCGTAATACATGAGGGAAAAGGATTGAGCGTTTAAATGGTTAAAAAAAGTTTTTACTTATAAGAGCCAGCCAGCGAAAAAGCTAGGCTTAATGCTCATTCCTAATAGCCACATACAAGTCTGCATGATCATGGTTGCATTACACTACATTTCTCTCCTTTTCTGCTGGCTAGACCGAGACCAAAAGACGTGTAACTAGTGTTTAAGTATCTCATCCATATCAAATAAATGCTGGCAGAGAAACCAAGTGGTAAAGCAGCCAGTCGACACATTAGCCGTGATATTGTGTATCACATTGTTTCGTCCTTATGAATGTGTATAGGAATTATACTGTTTACCAATAATGTAACTTTTTTATACCGTGAAAAGCCAATCCTTTTTACTTTTAGGTATTTTATACGTATACACGTTTACATTTATCACTCAAAGAAGTTATGTATACAATAAAAAACATATATACGCTTTTATGTGTGGGAGCCAGAAAAAAATTGTGGAACGGTGGACGAGAAGTATAAAAAAGAGTGAAGGAAAAGGAGTAACACATTTTTGTATTAAAAGTACAAAAGTGAGACCGCACCGCGTCACACCACAGTCATTCCGTCAGCGTCAGCCATCAACAGTCAAGCCTTAACAACCTTGTTTTTCCACATAGGCAGGCACATTACACCTTCACCATCACCACATTTCACATACAAATATTACTCGTTCGTCAGTCGTCCTCTCAAGTAGTTAGAGGAAACAACATTTAAATTAACGATGAAGCATGTAATTGATGTTATTTAGAGCTAGTGATAATGCACACGTTTACAGATACATCTGTTTACTCAACACAAACCATACTCGTTCTCACTTTTCTCTCTCTTTCGTCTCGCATGTATCGTTTAGCTTTAGGGTTCCAATGTGGAGCACACAGAGTTGCCATAAATATACATATAATATGTGTATATGCCTCATTTTTGTACAGATGCTGCCTTTACGGCTCCTTGTTTCCATTTATTTCATGGCTTTAAGCATAAAAATACATTGGATCTTTTACTGTTTGGAATTTGGATTGCACTAAAGCTCATTCGATCTGTTAATCCGTCGCTTGCATTCAACTTTACGAATTCATCACATTCTACCCACCACGGATAAATAAAGAATGCGCTTTATCAACTCCGAAAGTCCTCATCCCACTGCGGTTTTGAGTCTTCCTTGTAACCTTAATTGCCTACAGGAAATTTCATTTTTGTCTGTAATTTCGTCTCCTCTCAGCTGCAGCTTGGGCAGTCCAGATAACAAGTTGCATGTGAGGATGGTAATCAAGAAATTAATCTGTAGGGAAAGAAGACATTCACAATAGGTACTTTTCACTATTTGCTGCTACCGTGCGAGCACTGAGCACCAGCTTCCCTTGTCACATGCGCTCTCCCAGCACAAAGGAAGGATGACGAAAATTATGATCATGATTGTTTAACTTGATATGCATTGCATGCATGTTGTTTCAGACGATATCATCATCATCCTCTCTCTCTCTCTCCTCTTGCTACTTTGTTCGCAACCCCAACAAGCTTTCAAGCAGAAATCTACATTGAACTAGAATTCAGCGTGTGGTAGCGGACAAGTCCGAGAATAAAAGCAACCGGCAGCCGTTAACTAAAACTAAAGTATGTTCATAAAAATATACAATAATCGCTTTCCTTTGTATCCTCTAGGAAGTCCTTTTAAGTGTAGATATAAGCATACTTACAAACTAGCACTACATATATCATCATGCATGGTGATGATGATGACGACGATGGGTTTAAAGAAAAACAAGGTTTGGTATTGTTGGACTCTAGTCGTTAAAAGGATTTTATACGAATAAAAAAGTAATCCGAGCCGAGTTACTCTAAAATGATCAAGTTCAAATTGAATTGAAAGACAAACACATAAAAACTCATGTGAGTGGAAATCCTTTTCATTTCCATTTTGTCAAATCTGTGTAGCTTTTTGTTGTGATTTTTGTGTGTAAAGCACAGCACACCGATAAAAGTGGATAAAGGAAAGGATGAGTACTAAAAGGTGCCGTGTTGATTTAGGCAAGTTGAAGAAGAAAAAAGAGGTACAATCCAAAAAGGAATGATGATGATGATGAATCCATAAAAATATATGTGATATTCACACAAACACATGCAAATACCCTGACTCCCAGTGTCTACCTATCTAATCTAATCCTCATCATCAGTAGTATTACAAGAGGGAGGAATGGTACGTGTGTTAAAGTCTATTATATTCCTAAGGTAGGTTGGATTTACAGGTTTATGAGTCTTTGTTTATCCATTATTTATGCATGAGCTGCTTAAAATCTTCTCCTTCCACCCATTTGATTTGACATGCGGGGAGACGTGGATGAAATGTGAAGAAGACCAAAAAGATGAAAGGTTGTTTGCATTACGATGATTTGACTTGGATCACACAGCTCTTGTCGAAAAATGAGCTTTTATAGATATAAGTATAAAAAGTATGCGTCAAGAGAGCATTTAGTGTTTATACTATTATTGTGATGTTCTCAGTGATTTTTTGGCTTGACTGCCTAAATTTTGAAGAAAGGGAGTAAAGTGAAGAAGAGAGCCAACCAGTTAATTGGAGCTTGATCTTGATTGAATAAAATTACAAGGGGAATATCATCATTTCTATCGATTATCAGCAGGAGCAAATGATGTGTTTTGTACTGGTTTGTCCGCTTTTTTAACCACCTATCTCAGCGGAGATTAGAGAGAAGGGATTATGGAAGGATTGGATTTCTCACAGTTGAAGAAAAAATCACTAGCATTTTTTACTCCAATTGCCGTCCAAAGGAATCACACACACACACAGTTGAAGAATAAAAAAATACCACTTACATATCAAATAGACTGTTGTGTAATTCGCCAATTTTCTCATCCATTTTCCTCCTAAATTGTGAGTAAATGGAGCAAATCACTTGCTTCTTGTTAGTGAACGATCCAACGAAAATTGTTGTTTGCAAGGGCCACTAAGGTAATCTGCATTTTTAATGGTGTTTAACTGACATGGTCATTTTCTCCTATCATTATCTCCCATTACTGTGTCGAAGTTAGATATCAATGGGGGAATGCATATTACAAACCTGTATGCACAACAATTTACCCTAATGCATACTCAATATTTTGCTCTAAAAAAGAGACAAGCGTATATGACACTCACACAATTCCATAGCATTCAAAGCTAATTCCGTTGACAATTCTCCATTTCCCATAGCTGGAATAAAACATCTGTTATTAAATCAATTCCAATTTACACAACCTCATCTGGACCTTCCTATTTTTCAGAGTGTTATGCATGAACCCCAAACCGTCCTCCCTCTCGTCGTCCTCATTTCAGTATGATGCATAAAACACAATGGTGATGTATATGTAATCATGTCATGACTCCCTTGCCAATTAAGGATTGTGTGCGGGGAAGGCGGATAAATGAAGCAGTGGTGTCGGGAAAGTGAACGTTATTTGTTATATATGCTACTGTAATTTATGCCATGCAGTACGTAAAACGCTTTAATTTTAATTCCATCTCTGGAGAGTTTTACAGGCATAAAGCGTATTTTACAATTGAATTCATCCTTCACATTTGATTGATGAAATGCATTTACATGCATAAGTGCATTCGGGAAATGTAAGACCAGCTTTCAAGCAATCAATAATCCTGACCATTGAGGATTGAGGCTATACCTAACTTTATGCAAATCCAATGTCCACTATAGAAACTAATTACAGGACTTTCGTCTGAAACCCCTGACATTTTATATCAACCATGTTTCCACGCTCCTATACACACTCCAAAGTCAAAGCCGACCGACATTGACACACGAACCTTTTTCTAATTTTTTTCTGTCGGAAGCAACATCAGCAGAATAAAATCTACCCAAAACACAATATTGCATAAAAAGTTGGAAGAAGCTATGTAAAAAAAAGCGTGCATCCATGGAGCAAAACAAACGTCTATCTTATTTCCAAACTCACATCCATGCATCCATTCCATCATCATTCCCACTAGCAGGCAATGCAGTGCCTTTTCATTGCACTAAAGGCGAGTTTCAGTTTTCCGAGAGTTTTCCTCAGTGAACTTGAGAAGTAAAGCTGGCTTCTGGGTTGGCTCTATCCTTCTCTCCTCTTCTGCTCCCTTTTCCTCCATCTAATATCCTCTACTAAAGGAACAAGACCTGTGAGTGAAAAGCCTGGCTGGAAGCAATGTATTCGAAGAAGAAGTATACGGATGGGCGATCATCTCATACAGCTATTATGCTTTATACTTGTAGGTATATAAAAGTACATTGGTGCACACACACACACACCACACCACACAGATACATTATGTAACTACTGAAAGAGCAGCAGAGCAATAAGCTCAACTTTGAGAAATACTTTTAAATGTGTTTTTGGAGCTTCATCTGCAATCCCCACCGCGGCACCATCCCACCTGCAATCTCCCCTTGCCCAATGTAGTTTGGACGAGAGTGAGGGGAAAAAGCATAGTATTATAACTCAGCGAAAGCCGTAAGCAAGCAAAGCAAGCCAAGTGAAGTTGGTCGCTGTGTAAAAGTAGCAGTGGTAGAAGTAGTTATGAGTCGATGTGTGTAGTTCTTTACGATGATATTTCCTTCATTTCATCTGCTCCTTTCTTCCTCTCCGTGTTGCTGCATTTTGCTCGTCGTCTTCTCTTACTTTGCTTGCATACTCCAACTCCACACACACAAGTAACTATAATATGCTGTTTTCTGTGTGCAAGGGAGAAGATATAGTGATGCCTTTTCAACCAGCTTCTCTCTCCTTGTATAATAATATGGTACATGGAATTGAGAGCTGAGCTGAGAGTCTCGCCTTTTTCTTCTTTCTTTTTTTGTGCATGTGTGTGTGTGTGTGTTTCCATTCCTTTGCCTCTTTGCGTTAGCTTCTGCCTAAAAAGAAAATGAGAATGCTTTGCAAAGAAGGGAGACAATCTATATGGGAAGAACACAGAGAAAAAAGAAAGAAGGAGCAGGTTGATGGTATGATAGTTAACTTGAGTTGAATCTTCTTGAGCAGTTTTTCCTCTCTAAGATATGCATACTTGTTTGAAAAGAGTATTGGAGAAGGACAGTGAGAGATATGTATCTCGATAGGGAAAACTGCTTACTTTACGCTAACTACGAACATGTTATGCTCTCGCTGTGTGTACAGATGTAGTTTGAAGCTTCTGTTCTCTCCCTTCTATAAGCTTTGTTCATTGCGTACTACACCATTCTCTATTGAATTCACTATGTGAACTATGTTGTGTGTGTTTGTGGGTCCTTTTTTCCATTTCTTTCTTCCTCTCTCCCAAGCCATCATTTTATTTCAGAAGGTCTTGGGTAACAAGGAAATGGATGTGATAGAGTGGTATATAAGGGATGGTGTACAGGGTCTAGTGGTGGTTCTGGCGAAGGCATTATATAAACCTCTAATTCTCTGCACATACTTTACTCAAAAGTTTTCTCCTACATAAGTCATTCGAGCGGAGAGTCTAGAGCTATATAGGTATGCATCTTTCACTTCACTGAGTTGAGAGTATTTTCTTATGTTACCGAAAACTTTCATTTTCTTTTTGTCGCCTGTAACAAACATGCCCTTTTGAAAAAAAGTATCAAAGGAAGGAAATCACATAAAAATTTTCAGCTTGATGACTTGTAGAAAAGTAGAGGTTGAGGTGGGATTGATAAGCAAATAACTCTTGGCGGTGGAAACCTTTTATTACAACGAGAGGGTGTGAAGTTTTTACAAATTGATATTCCATGAATAGGTAGTATGCTCTTTTGGTAGTATAATATGTAATTTTTTAGTAAGTTTTTTTCTTGCATGAAATGTTGCTAAAATTTTATAAAGTATCTATTTATTGTCTCGACGCTGAAATGTTTTATTTATGTAGAGAACAGATGGGCTAAAGGTGAAGGTAGTCGATCTCCAATGGGATTTGTGGTATGTGTACAAAGTAAAACATGGAGATCATAAATCTAAATAAACGTTATATGCTATCTAAATAGCGGAAATTACTTTTTTTCTTTTTTATCGATTTTCTCTAGGCTAATTAAAATATGAGAAAATACCGAACTTTTCATTGAATGACTAATTATTTTTTGCAGCTCGTCACTTGAATAATTTCTTTTGTGATGAGGCTTAAATGCTTAAATTGATACTAAGAAATGCTAAACTGAGCGGTCATTTTTTTATATAATAAATTGCGAAATTAATCGGTGTCCTGAAATCCGACTTTTCATAGTAACATTTGTGTTTGGTGTTGACTTTGGTTGTTTCCTTCCACCCCGAAACAACTTCATTTTAAAAGTTTTCGAATGGATTTTGCTCATATGCATATTTTGAAGATTAGAAATGCAAGTTAAAATATGAAAGGTGAAAAACATGCCGCAACTACTCATACACAATCCTTTGTTTTATCCAGCTATTCCAGTTGTGTAAAACTACTGTAGTTCGTTTAACAACTTCAGTCATTCGTTTTACTTAGGTATATTATAATTCTGCCATGATCGATTAAAGGATGCAAGTAATAAACCACTTTTTAAAAAAACCCTTCAAAGTAATTACCAACAACGGAGCGATAAAAAATGTGCATTTTTATCATTTCACGAATTCCTCTTTCATTTGCTACACGCTGAAAAAAAATCAACTTGCCACTAAGACAGCAAAAACTACCCTGTCTTGTCTTTCTGTCAGTGTGTTTTGAAATATGCATATCTGCACGATCACCAGGATTACATGTTTCCCTGCATGGTTTTGTTTTACTGCACAAGCAAGAGGAAAGAACTGCTTGATAAGTTGCTTAAAATTTCATTTCAATTTCATGCAAGCATGCAAGGCATGTCTAAGCAGGGAAAAGAACAAGTCTTCTCTCCCCATCAAGATAATATGTTGTAGTACAAGACAATCCTAAGAAGCTAATTCTCTTTCAGCTATTCACAGTCTAGTAAGGTGAATCTTTTTTGCACACAAGTAGCACTCAACTTATAAATGTCTGTTCATGCATGCAATATCTGCTGGAGTAGCGAAAGGCAAAATTTTCATGTGTGGTGCATAAATATACATAAAATATTAGCTGTACGGTACGAGCGAATTTGTTTTTTTCCCATTTGATGCACAGCCCCTCAGGCACAGCGACCTGTTCAGTAATTCAAGTCAATGAGTCAAGTTTAAACGAGTAAATAGGAGGAGAATAAAAAAACAAGTGAATTTAGCATGCAACACAGTTTTTTTACATAAAATGCCCTAACCCCACTCATATACATATAAATTGTTAAAGAAAGCAGTCCTCAGAATAAAAACCAAGAGTGAATTGAAAGTTTGGGAAAAATTAAAGAGAAAATATATGAGTGGAAACGGCATAGAGAATCTCTTCTAGCCAAAGAAAAGATGATGAATGATTACAATGTGCTGATGACGATGATGAGCTGTTGTGCAAGCGGCAGCTTTTATCAAGTCAACTTTTATACAAGTCAAGCCACTCTCCGGCTCTTTTCTACTCCACCTGTGCTTTTTCCCTTGGTCATCTCCGCACTTCTAAACCCTCAACCTAGAAAAAAAAGTAAACTTGTGAGTTGATGGACCAACAACTAAATATTAAGCTAAAAGCTTCTCCATACAAAAAGCATTTATTATATTACACATTCTCCCCTTTTGTACTACTGCAAAGGATTTTTGGTGTTGGTGTGTGTGGTGTGATGCTTCTTCTCCAAAAAAAATCCACTCTCTCTCTCCGCTTCTGTTAAAATGTATATTTCCACTACACATGATGATACTCTGGCTCAAGCCAGCACTGGTTTTCTTAGCTTGAAAAGCATGAGATAAGCTTCTTAAGAAATAATTCATCACCACAGAGAAATGGGTTGGAAAAAGGATGCTCCCTTGGGTATCTTGTAAAAACTCCAAGGTCCTCAGCTAAGAATGAGAATGAGAAAGATAGCATTATTGCTTGGCAGTAAGTCTTCGCTCACTCACTCCATTTCATATTAATACTTCTTTTTTTCCTTGGTTTTTCCCCCAGCTCCGTCTTCCCTGCTTCTGGACTCTTTGGAATCTTGCATGTTCGTCGCGTATCTTATTATAAAATGTGTGTGTGTGTGTGTATCCTATTGTGTCATGGATGGGGCACAAAAACACAATAGATTTCCTTTCTACCTGTGTGTTATCCTATGTGCTTACTGTATCAGAGTCTCATGTAGCTATTCCTATGCCGAATATATTTTCAAAGATAAAGTGTAATCCACAGGAACGAAACTCGACTCATATTATATGCATTTTTCTCCTCAGTCCGTACGCCTTTTTGCTGAGCATTGTTATTATGGCCTATTATTATGTATAATACGGCTCCCTTCAATAATTCCATGTTATGCTTGGCGACAAAGCCTTTTCGCTCTGATACAAACATATATACGTTCTATACACACTATATATAAGACTTATACAACAGCCTTGGCTTAAACAGGAAAAAAAAGTCCTGCATTCATTCTCCATACTTGTATCCATGTATCCATACTCGTTCACACTGACTGACTGAGTGACTGACGGGCTGAATGGCATTTATCATCATTCTCTTTTTTTTGTTCTCTTGTCTGCCTTTCCCTATCTTTTTTGCTGCTCCTTCTGTCTAAGTATATTTTTATGACAAACCATATTGAAGACATTTTCATGCCATCATATGTCCTTTTCCATTACTAGAGGAAGAGGTGTGTAGCAAACAGAGAGGATGAGATTCACTCTCGGATCTTTTTTTGTTGTTTATATGTTCCTTTGAGTATCTCCTTCTTCTCACTTTTCTTCTCTGGTGTCAAGTGTTTTGGCTGGTATAAATACAGAGAGACATTTGAAGAGTTTTTTGTCGCTCTCTCTAGTCAATCTTCCCTTTTAGTATTGTATGGGAGTGTATCGTTATATTGACACCTATTCAAGTTGAAAAAATAATACACATGTCACCATTAGCTGGAAGGCTTGGCATGAAAATGGAAAAGAGGAATCATCCATCCATCAACGGCGTGTTGAGATAATCGAGAAAATAATAATAATTCTCAAGTATTTGACAAAAACATAAGGTGAATGATTGCTATTTTATTATAGGGACTTGTACTTAAGACGAGGCTCACAAAGTAAAACTCTAATCTCCACTTTCGTCCTTTCAAATTAAGTGGAATGAACCAACAGAAAAGTGCTTGGTGGAGGTAGGTATGAGAATTATACCCCAATCCATAATTTGTTTACCTGAGGCTGTGACATGTGGGCAGGCTTAGAAGTTTTTTCTTGGTGCTGAAGGGGTTAACATGGTGGCACTTTTGTACCTGAACACACATTAGGGCTATGTTTTTTTCAAATGCGTCAAACGCAAAAGTCATTCGATAAACCGATCTAACGTCAATCACCCTCAAATTACTGGAAAAAACAACTTTCCATTCACATTTCAATAAACATGCGGATATACCGATTTTCTGGCTATTTTTCTGGGGTTAAATTATGATATATTCAAGAGGACTATTCGTAAATAAGTAAATTTCCACCAACCCTAGTATTTTTACGCTTGTACTTTTCATTTAACCCGATGTCCAAACTTGTTTTGAATAAGCCAAGCGAACAACTTTTGTTCGCTTTTATTAATCCCCTATTCCTCTTGTTTGCATTGTACCGGACTTTCCAAAAGCATGCTAGCATACCATCATTTTTATAGCTCAGAAGGCAAAGACTCATCAAAGCATAAATGTACATGTGCATTATGGAAACTCTATCTGAGAGAAATCATTTCCCATGAATGTTCAATGGGAACCGGACAAGCTTTTCGGATGGTTCATGCCACTGCCACTCTTATTTATTGCTTTCA
>JAHZNA010002441.1:0-20404 GCA_027743935.1 Sinodicranocentrus sp. ZH6
AAAAAATGTGAGAACAGCTGGGAACAACAATGGCACTTCTTGTGGAGTAACAGTTTTCTATTTGTAGTGAACATTAGACGGGATGAGAGTATGTAATTTCAACCGGAACACATGCGAGAAGAATTATTTTCAGTTTTTATACTCTGTCTACATTCTTTTTCGTTGTCAATTGCGAATAAAAAAAGCCGTTTGCTTCCTTGTATTTTGTCATTTACAACGCCAATATTGAATTTATAGATTTTGAAAAGGTTGCAAAGACAATTAGATCCGATGACGCTGAAGTTGAAAATAATAAAAATTGTGATCAAAATCAAGTATTATTAATTAGTAGGTTATTAAGAACTTGATATGAAATACTAATTAGCTTTCACTTTTCTATTGATCTATTCCTAAAACCTAACTATTATCCTCAAATATCGTCAATAATAATGTAGTATCCTTCTAGATAAATCGTTGACAAAATTGAGGTAAAATATAGTCTCAGTTTTTAATATCAATGAAATTCAAAACTGCAAGTTGTAGACAAAACTTAGTAAATCTCGCAGTAGCTTAGAATTCTATAGGATGTCATTATCCGACATAATTCTAGCATAAGTTATTTTAAAAGTAAGTTGAGAATAGGAAAACAATGGATAGGCATTCCTTCGTTTTTTATGTTAAAGTAAATATGAGAAGTTTGCATTCTTTAAAAAAACACCACAGATATGTCCTTGCTGGAAGCAGATAAAAAACTAAAAGTTTCTGTGGCTGAATTATACAACGGGAAAAATAATGCTCCAGCGGAAAATTCTTTGGGGTAACGTGTTCCATCATGAGCAGTTCACAGTTTTCTTCCTCCCATTCACAACTTATCTCAAATGTGATAACGGGAATAGCATTTTTCTCGCAAACTTTTACCAAAGGAAAGTAATATTATGAGCTTATTTTATCTCTAAAATAAAACTTTGTGAGCATCATTAATTTTCCCACAAAGTTTTTCTGTCAAAAGTATACTCATACGAAAGTTTGTTCTGTAAAGATGTTGAAATCCTCTGCTCCAGTTTTTTATACCTCTGTTGTAAAACAAAAGACGACAAGACACAAGAAAAATGACAAAGACACAAATCTCTTGTGTTGTCATACAAGCTACAAGCCTGCCTACAAAGTACACGAGAGAAATATATCACACGCTCTCATTTTTTACATGGTGATCAGCTGTGAAATAATTTCACTCGTTGTGTTTTTCCTGACTCACATTCCAAGCATAGCTTCCCTTCACCCGAGATGATAGATAAAGTTGAACTGCTGCTGTTAGATAATGACTGTGTTATGCACATGTGTGAACACGTCATTTCTCTAGTGAAAAAATACAACGTGACAAAAACTTACATCCGTGTAATGGCTTAATAACCAATGCACGACATTCGAATAAGTCATGGATCCATCACTGCGAAATTCAATGATGGCAAAATCCCGTCCATACTTGGATCCTGGACATTATATGATCATTTCCTGGAGAAATGTAAGGAAAACAAAAGGGAAGCCTTAGGGCAACTCATAAATGATTGTAGTCTTCCTCGTCATGTCACTAGTGTACAGTGAATGCTTTTATTTTCAGAATTGAAATCGAAAATGGAAGCTACCATTATCTGCACATGATCAAAATGACTATTTTCCCTTGAAGGGATGTTGCTGAATGGAATGTGAAAAGTATGTTCTCTCTCCGTTGCCCTTTTTCTGTCAACAAGGAAAAAGCCAGGAGGTTATTATAGAGATATTCATACAAGGCTGGGCTGATATCATAATAGAGAGGAGAGAAAAATGATAAAAGTATGATGTTGATAATGCTTGTTTGCTTTTTTGCCCATGGCCACCTGGACTACTCCCATTGTGCTTTGAATTTTGAAAATGTATCAGGTTACCATTTATTTTTTGAAAATAAAGGGATGAAAATACAACGTAGTTGGAACATAACTTGCTTACAGGATAATACCTTATGGGAGCTGCAATATGAAAGCAAATTTTCTAGTAAATTATGAATATCGTTGCTAGCATATTTCTTTTCTTGCTCCACTGTACACATAAAATGATTACTAAATGAGCTAGGCTACACTGTCAGCTCTTAACTTATAAATACTACTTGTGTTAATTTGACCTTTCTTATCTCTATAATATTTGGAAATTCAGGAAAAACTGTAATGTCGCTTTAGTTCATGCTAATCGTTAAACTATATATAAATTAGGTTGCTTTACATATTTTAGCACTATTCAATCAGTTTCAATTCTAACAAACCTTTTCACTTCCAAAATGTGACCAGGATGGTATGAAAACTCGATAGAATTTATTAGCTAAATATTTTTTTCTAAGGATTGAATAGATGAAGATTGAAACGATAAAAACGCATTAAAAAGATGATTTTTAAGAAAAGGATAAAAAAATGCAAAAGGGTGAGAAATCTTGGAAAGGGTTAAAATTAGGTAAAGGGTTAAGTGGTCACTGCAGTATACAATATACCGAACCATATTCATTCAAGTAGAATAGAAATTGCCATTTAACTCGCTTCCCAGTATCATTGAATATACTGGAACCATCATCGTATAAATTGGTCAATGAAAAAAGCCTTTTCTGTAAAAAAAATTATGCACATAAATTTCACCTTCTTCCAAAATTTAACCCTTTCTCCTACTGCATGAAAATTCAATTCAAAATGCACTTAAGCCATCAATTCCAATCAATTTCGAAATTCACGATGATATCATCCGAATATTCCCACATTAAAAATTCAATTCTCACCATTTTACTTCACATGGTATTCTGATGAACTAAAAAAAAATCCGGACTGTGACCATCACACTTGACTAGAAGGGTTAAAAAACGTAATGAAATTCAATTTTTCTCAATGAAACCCTTAAAAGAAGAAATGGGAAAACGTCGTCAAAACTTCATTCTCACAAGAGGATTTTCATTTTCAAACTTATCGAATGCAACTTTTTCCACTGCAAAGTTAGCTAGCTGTCCACGATGAAGCAAAGTAAAAGGAAATATGGTGTGTGTAATTTTTAAAATGGAAATGTGATCTGAATGAATGTGGTGGGAGCGTGAGGCTAGCCCTCATCGTCATTAATAATCAGTTGAACTGCGCAACGTACTTTTCACCCTATTCCCATTTCTACTTTTCTCGCTTCCTTATAAAATCCAGGGAAAAAAAGTTGGGGACCGTTGGTGGCCATAAATCCTCATGTGCCACCAGACTCCATACTGACAATCACTCATTCATTTAAATTTTTAAAAAAGAATCCTCTTCATCCTGATAACCCATCTAGAATGATCATCCTTTTAATTCTTGTAAATCAAAAGGGGAAAAGTCCTCTGGGGCAAGTTGCACCATTTCATGATTTCCTCCAGTAATCCATCTTTCCAAACTTGCACCTCCATATTTTCCTCTTGGTTCTGGTGTTGGTGACACATCCCCTGGTCTTCACCACACGACAACATTAATTATTGTCCACTTGGGACTACACGAACCAGGAAAATATTACGAGAGTGAAATGGAGTGAAGTGGAGGAGCTTTCCTTTCGTTATACGGAGGGTTTTATTTAGATACGTGCTCCAAGTCGACATTACAAATTGCATTGTAAGTCCTCTAGAGTGCATTCGAGAGATGCTATCATTTCCTCATTATTATCGCCTGTGTGCATCTCCATTTTATTTACACCCTACCTACGTTACTCCCCAGGACAAGAAGGAGATATTCAATGATCCAGCCTAATTTGTTACAAGAAAAAAATCTCTTATCAAGACGAACTTGTTGGAGGCTGGAGAAGAAAAAAGGCTATCTCAACTCAATCTGGTTTGGTCTCTCCCTCTCCCAATATTTTTAAATGTCCACTTGAGCCAAAAGAATGCTGAAGGGGACCACTTGACAAAAAAACGAATTGTAAGTTTTTTTAGGGTGATGCATGGTAATAAACACGATGGGTCTATTTGTTTTGTGAATGAGATTTCATCTCTGTGGAATGATGTATACTTCGTCATTCAACGCTATGGGTAGGGCAAATGTGAGGGGATTTTGTTCAGGGAGATTTTTCAATTTAGGGAAAAAAAACTGCATGCTTCGTTAGAATAGGGTTTTGCTCCCTTCGCTAGAGAAAATGGAAATGCTTTTCGAAACGGGAAATTGAAGAAGTAGTGATGGACTGACCTCCCAGAAGACTGACAACTTGACAAGTTACATGGGACAACCTGCACAAGACCATTTTTAGCTTGAGAGTAGAACTTGAAGGTTTGGGCTGTTGAAAATTTTTCACAAATTTATTCTCCATTTGAAAATTTTTGTGTGAATGAGTAGGGCTGTGAATAACGTGATACTGATTAATTTTGTGAAAGCTTGATTGTAAATACTCCTGGCGTTGGATACTAAATCCTTAATGAAAGAATCCTGATTGCAGTTGTCTTTGTTGCAGAAGCAAATATGAATTTGGTCAGTGGGTGTAGATTTCTTGTTGTCGCATCCTAGCTTGTCTGTGGCGGGGTCAAGAATACTGCATGATTTAAGGACTTCAAGCCGTCCGGCACGGATTCGCTTGGCAGCGATGCATACTGTGTGGTGTAAAGCACAGGGCTTGGAAATCCCTTTGTTTCCACTTTCACAAAAGTTTTTACGACCTTGACAGTGCCAGCATTCCAAGCCTGTAATTATGAACACTTTACATTACGCTGTTTAATTCCAGGGAAAATTGTAATTAGTACAACTTTTAATTAGTGACAACAACTTAAATGATTACTTTGAACAGAGTGTTTTATGGATGGGGGTAAAATCATGAGGAATAGAGAGACTTGTACAATTGGAAATTTGAATTGCAGTAGCATACTTTAAATTTTGATGAAACTTTTCGAATCTAAAAAACCAAGAATCGACGCCATTGTTTTATTTCTTGTAATCTTGAAAACTTATTTCACATATAGATTAGTGATAAAAATCTTTATCTCTGGGTCAATATACATCACACTACAAGTAAAGTTAGGGTATGCTTCACCATAGTAAAGTAAACTTGAAAATGTTGCCGTCTTCTCCTTCATCATTGACCTGTCAACTGTTCAAGGTACCCGCAGTAAGTTGTTATATCTTTGGGTGCCCGTTAATTAATAAATCGTCAATAATCTAATCTGGAGCAGTATATAGCGTTATTATCTGTATGTTATAATGAACCTTCCACATGATATATGTTTTAATGCTTGTGAGTCAAAGTAATAAAAATGGATTAAGCTTCATGCTATCAAAAAGCCCTGTGACAGTACCAGGTAATCGAGATTCTTCAAGAGAGAAAAATTCTTTGTTGAGTTCATATAAACCCCAACAAAGCACCAGCTTTTTCATCCATTCCTCTTTCCTCTTCTCCAAAAGCGCATAAACGTTGAGGAGCTAAGATATTCAAAAAAGATTGCGTGCTCTCACCTCAGGGGGTCACCACAACACAGCACACATTTTCTTTTCTACGAAAAAAGACTGATGATGGCTGCTGCCTAAATCTTTAAAATGTTCTAGTGATGATGACGAGAATAAGAGTTGCATAGCATATCTGTATAAGCCCCACCAAAATCTCTCTCCAAACAATGCAAGGAGCAGATGGGCCTGGCTGAAAAAAGACGAAGAAAAATCAGGCTGTCAGTGGAATTGTCACCTTGTTCTTTCACTTCTTCAAGAATTTTCATTTGTGTGTGTGTTGTGTTGTGAGTAGTTATACAATCTGATAGCCTAATATTTATAGCACCAGTCACGTGAACCTCGCGCAATTTGTCCTCAACTCCATTCCTTTCACACACGTCCACAATATATAACGCAAGTGAAGCACACACGAAAAGGACGACGACACTCCAAATATGTACTGAGCTTGTGGACTAACATAATTTCCTCTGATGATATGCGTGTGTATAAGTTCATGTTGAACACGTTGATAATCTTATGATGATGCAATGAATTTTGTTATCTTTTTTGGGGAAAAAAATCTTTGTTTCAATCTCCACCACCTTTAGAAAATCCTTTAAGCTTCATCACATCACTGTACCATCGTCAACTTTTTTCTCCGTTTTTCAATGAAAGCTTATCAAGGTGCATATTTTAGGGTGAACCCTGCTCCCCTTTTGAACAGAGGGAAAAGGAGACATTGCGTTGCCACTCGTTCAATTTCTCTATTTCGTAAATTAGCCTCTTCTCTCTCGTTGAAGATTTTTTTGTGGTTTTTTATATTTATTCCAGGTTGACTATCGAGGTTTGATATCTTGCACTGATTATATATACCAGAGTCTATGGCGTGCTTGTATAGTGAACAAAATGTGTGTATTGTTATTGTTTAAATATCCCTGTTTGTCTTCCTTGATTATGTATACCAGAGTCTATGGCGTGCTTGTATAGTGAACAAAATGTGTGTATTGTTATTGTTTAAATATCCCTGTTTGTCTTCCTTGTTTACCCATTCATCAGTCAACAACGGGAAGGGAATGGGAGTCCTCATTCCCCTAATTTTTCTTCAGAAAAAATAAAGAGAATCACTCACTCAATTTGTTTTACAAATGGAGTGACGTTATTTTTATTCTAGAGGAAAAATGTATTCCCTTTTTCGGTTGAATTAACATTTAACAATGTTTATAATAATGCAAAGCTTCAACTCAACTGGCTCAATGTGTAATTTACTTTGTACGAGTTTATATATATAACAAATAACAATCTTTGACAAATTTCGTTTTTCAAATGATTTACGCCATTATCTTGTGGAATGTTTTTTCAGGATGGAAAATAATAAAAATAATGGATGACACTTTATTTTTATTGGGACAGCCTCAACATGAGAATCTTTTTAAAAATGCAGTTGTCCACTTGCTCCTTATTTTTTTAGTTGACAAATTTATTCATCTGTTTGAAAGGAAGTGATTGTGAGGCTAGTAAAAAATCATGTTCTTCCAGATTAGGAGAGATAGCGAGGGTAACGAGAATATGGGATTGAGTAATCGATGACGGCTGTGTTGAATGCATTTAGACAAAATTGCCACTCGCTAAGGAACATTAAGAAGATTAGCATGTTGGATCAAACTTGCAATCTTCAAAATTGGACGGTAAGTAGCGATGAATTGTAAGATTGGATTAATTGGCATGTCATCAGGTTGTAGAAAGTTGTCGAATGTTTTTATGGACGTGTCCAAGACTGACATTTGCAATTGACTTGAGTAGTTCGATAAGGAGGAGGAATCGTATGTACATTTTTCTAGCCAAGTTGAAAACCTTGCAGGAAAGATTGTCACAAGAGGAATTCATTATGGGGGTAATTAGCGTAGAGAACGTGACATATGTCACCGTCACCACTGCACACCAGACCATAAAATGATATGACAGCTGAGAAGAAAAAAGGACGTGTGTAGATCTCACACTAGAAATGATTATCAGTCAAGTCGAGAAGCTTATGGGTTTTCCTTAAGAAATAAAAACACACAAAGACGCTTCGCTGAAAGCCATGAAGAAGTAGATTATAGAAAGAAGCGTAAAGTACATTCTTTAGCGGACAGGTCTTGAGGAAAACTAAAGATGGATTCCCGTTAGGGTATTTTTTCTCTGCAAAATGGAACCAGTCACTTGCTTTTATTGTTCCAAGATAAAACGTGCACTTTCTTGGTTTAATGGTTGGAAATTGTTAAGTGGTTCCAGGGGAAAAAGTATGTGAGTGTTTTGCGTGAAAAAGATAATGGGACAGAGAGGGAAGCTTTTGTGTAGGAATCTTTTTTTGCCAAATGGAAAAAAAACAAAAAGAATTGTCTTTATTCCACTCGAGTCAAGTCCCCCTTGGATGCTCTCCCGTAATTACATTTGTTCTAGCCTAATGGACCCGGCTGCCTTGTTCCCAGAATGTAAACAAAAAAAGCTGAACGGATATCCGTGAATTTTTTCCCTTAAAAGCTGTAACCCACTCAGGAGCTATTCCGCATGACCAGAAAATATTAAATGCAATTCGAATCGTTATTTTTATCCAATTGCGTCCTCCCTCCGTGACAAACTTATGGGTTGTGCTTGTGGTATTTTTTTATCGACCATCAATTTGTCAACGGGCTTTTGCTGAAGTAAAAATGTACCTAAGGATATCCACGTAAGTTTTATCATGTAATGTTCTCGTCAATGGAAGTTAAAATGGCGGAGACTTGATGCGTGCACAAGATATTGTCTTAATGCAATTTGGATGCTGAATGAGAGCTGTTGTTTACGATATATGTAATATACAGACGGGGAAGGGATAATTGAGCAATTTTTTCCCTTGTGTGGAGAGCTAATGTTGTCAACTTGTGAATCATAATGTAAAATATTGTAGCTTGGCTTTGCCCTGTTCCGAGCTGATATGAAGCATGAATGAAGGCGAAATAAAGAGGTACTTTTTTGAGATGATGGATCTGTTAGTGTTTAACACTTGCTTTTCTGGACCACCGTACACACTCCACACGGTGGCGGGTGTAGGATAAAAAGTTAATATGAATGTGTACACGATCTAGATTTGATTTTTACACAAGTCGGCTTGTGACTTGGGTAGAAAGAAAAAAAGGATTTTTAGATATGATTGAAAAGAGGGAAGACGACAGGTTGAGTCTGTCAGAAGCCTGAAGGAGACGATTTGGTTCATTTCACTTGACTTGCTCTCTTCTCCTTGAGCAAGGAAGCGTCTTCAAGAAAGTCTTTTTCTTCTTGGAATCTTTTCCTTTCGTTCAGCTGTGAGAAGCTCTGGAGCCAGACTTGACACTTTGTAGATTGATTTCTGTTTTCTCATCTTTAGTGAACTTTTTTTTTGTTTTACATTTTCACAAAAAAAGAATGTAGACATTGATTTTCTCTAGTGTTGAATACGTTTTTGTAAGAGATTTTTTTCTTCCGTTTTCTTTGTTTTCTTCTTTTGAATGAGACAATGGAAATGATGGATTATTTCGAAGATATGAATGAGCCATTGGAGGAGAAGTACGATTCGGATTTTGCCGGGTTGGTTATTAGTGAATTTGAAAATGACCCGCGTGGATTGAGTCCTTATCTTGAGTATGAGTTTGAGGTATGTGAAGAGGAGTTTTTGCTTTTGATTTTTAATATGTTCTGGATTTTCATGAAAAAGTTTTGAATGCAAATATTTTACAAAAATCGGTTTTTTGTTTCAAAAAGAAATGATAAAGAAAAAGTTTTCATAATTATTTATCATAAGTTAGACGGCATGTTATAAAAGCGCTTGTATTCAACTATTTAATTTTAATAGTAGATACGAATACTATCATTTTTTGGAATAGTCAAATGAGCAACTAAGTCACGGTAAAAGTGCCAAAACAAGTAGAGCATCTGTCTAATCTGTACTGACTTATGAGACATCTGGACTTGACAAGCTAGGAAGGACCACACCATAACAATTTTCGAGCTCGAGTAAAACTCTTTACTCGACATAAACGAAATGATGATGATCATCATCATAAAAAAATTTAATATGAAAGTGTGCCAAAAATTTAATTTGAGCTTATGATTTCTTCGGAGCATTCAAAAACATACGTTTTTTTTGTTTTTCAACGTCATCCAGTTTAGGTACATATTCGAAAGAAGTGAAAGAACGTATGTGAGCAGATGTCTACTTATTGCTTCATCAAACATCAAACAAGTTTCATTCTTATGTTATTTGTTGCTACATATCTTGTATAAACAATCATTACATCTGAAACGAAGAAAAAATCCCAGTGAAACAACAAGTTTGCACTTTTTTCTCTTTCAAAAGACCACCGGCTGACAAGGATGCTGACAAAAGGGAAAAAATCCTAGTAATTTTTAGAATGTCAACATATGTGTCTCCTTCTTCAGGGTTTGACAATAATGATAACAAGAAAAAATGATAAAAGGTGGACAAAACATAGTAATTTTTCGCCATGACTGAATCTCCGCAGATGCAAAGACAAAAGTTTGAAAATGATTCATTTTTATTCCATCTCCTATAACATTTACATCTTTACTATCATGTCAAATCTGAAACTCATCTTGTTTTCAACATTAAAGCATGCTGTGCACACACACATTTTCATTCTCATCTCTCTTGACTTTTGCCATCTGATGAATTGTGGAAGACCACATGTGGAATATTTACTCATTATGTCTCCCCTTCATCACCGAAGCTTTTGCAGTCTAACAAAAAACGACAACAAGACTCCACTGTCCTTTCAACGTCCCATGCGCATTTTTTTCCATATATATATTTTTAGCTAAATAAAGACGTGCATTATCCTAATCTCCATTTTCCCATGAATGATGTTTGCTCCGAGGAGAAACAAAAAGTGTCTGAAAAATGAATGCAGGCATACTTATATATTATAATTATGTACGCGGGCAGGTTATGAAAAGTGTCTGAAAGATGCATATATTATCTACCATAGGCACATCTCATCTCTTACAAGATGATGTTGATGGGATAGGATTCATGGGAGTCTTTGGGATAAAGTTGAGCAAAGTCTTTGAAACTGTATCCAGTGTGCAGAGAAGTGTAAGGGTCTTTCAATCAGTGTTTCTCTCGCTCTTTCATCCCGAGTTGTGGTTCGGCTCTTGTAAACTTTTCGTTTTTCAATTGCACCAGTTTTCCTGTCATTTTGTCGTCTTTCCTATGCCAAAAAATGTTCATCTCTGAAAGTGGTGAGCTTTGTATATCTCTCGTTTATTACTGGTTGTAAGTGAGTTTGTCAACGGGAGAGGATATTCTCTGCTTTGAAAGCTACGGGCTCTTGTTTGTTGAGAGAAGAGGGTAAAGTGGGAGAGATGAGAGAGCCCTTTTCACTTTCTTTCTTGACAAAAGCTTAATGGGTAATAGTACACATGGTCCTGTGACACGACCAAGAAGGAGCTAAAGGCCACCTTGTCAAAAGAGAAGTGGGTAACATTCATAAGTGAGCATTCAAAGTAGTGGTGTGGTTTGAGGAGTAAGCTTTTTTCAAAATAATAATGATCATCACTCTAATGACCCTTAATAATGTAAAGTACTCCACATGTGGAAAAAAGGGTAGGGATGTAGGGGCAGCAGGGAGGACTTTGGAAAAACAAAAATGGATTTCCCTTGTGTGTATATTTGGATTGCTGAAGGGCTTTTCATGTACCACCAGGAATGAATATTAGTGTCTTGAGTGCACTACCAGCATAAACAGCATCTGAGGGTGAACTCAACTAGTTGTCGTTGTCAACTTCATCTTTAAGCACATATGCTCCGCATTAATATTATGTGTAAGCTGAGGGCTTAAAAATCTGGGTCGAACAGAAATGTAAAAAGTGTTGTACGCTCTGTGAACCGAAAGGGCAAAGGGATATTTCATTCTCTAGAACGGTTTAGTTTGTTTTTGAACTTTTTAAGAAATGCTTGTGGGGGTTTGAGTGAAATGGTGGATTTGTGAAGTTCATAATATATAATCTAGAGTTTACTGGGTCCATATTTAAATGCATTATTATGCACAAAACTACTCAAACACTTAAACTGCTTAATGATAAAGTATGTCAATGTAATATTGATATTGTGCTCCTGTCACCCATTTTATTACTCTATTTGCGCATGCATCTTTAAAAGTATTCACAAAAGTCATTTAATCGTCCTCATAATTGACATTTCTTTATTGCTCAAGATACAGTGCAAGTGTCAGATCTTTTTAGCTATCTATGAGGAAGTGCATTACTGGTGCATGGGCAAGTGTTCTGTGGATAATCTCGCTTAAGCTTATCTTGGGAGGAAAAAGCTTTTTTGCTGAATATTATTATTGGGTCTTGAATGAGGCGAATGATAAACGTGGAATAAACACATCTTTTGTTGAAAGAATAAGAGGTTTTGTATCAACGAACGAGAAAAGTGAGTGCACAGCCGAGAGTGCATCTAGTCATTTTCTCTAATCCCAGCAAAGTATGTCCTCGAAAAGAGAATTAACTTATTTATCTCTTCACTCAAAGCATAATTCGAGAATTAAGAGAGAGGGAGAGATGAGAATAATTGAAAAAGTGCTTTGTGGATAATTGTGCATGCAAACTCATTCCAAGAGGATTATATATATTTGTTTGAAAAAAGGAATGGAGATATTTGGTGATTTTGACATGAATGATTATTATTATGACAATTGCTCCCCATCCCTCTGTGTGTATATTGGCTGTTGTATATTCTAGTTTATGTGAAAATCCCGAGAAGAATTCTCTCCATCTCGTGGAATTCTTCAAGCTTGCATTTTATTAGGGTTGAAATAGCCAAAAAAGCAGCGAACCGGTTCTCGTCTGAAAGTACGAGTGTGTGCACACTCTGTGATAATGTGAAATGCATAATATTGTAGAAGATAACACAAGAACAAGTTGTCCTCGCGAAAAAACACATCCACACATGGCTACTGACTCGAAGAGATGCAGTCTGGATAGGAGCTCCTCTCCTTCCTAAAAAAATAATGGTACTGGGCTGCTTTTACTTGTGAAAAAATAAGTGAATATAACAAGCTTGTTGACTCGGCGTTCCTTCTGTTTTACTGGGAATATAAACAATAACAATAATGGAGTCATGTTATTCGGGCTTATTATACTGCACACCGCTCCGAACATTGTGACAAGTAGAGAGAATGAAAAAAATCAATGTGACTTGTGACCACGGAGAAAAAGTCAGGTTTCGAGAGGGAGCGAGAAGAACGGGTTATTTAAAATTATAAATGTTAATTATGATTATTGCCTGGTAGACTTGGGACAGACAAAATTTCTCGTCCGCCAGAAGCAACATTCCTGAGGTAAAAAATGACATTTGAAAAATACATGCAAAGCTCAAGCTCCATAACATATACATGATGTGAGCAACTGGCTGAGATTTTCAAAACTTTAATGGTATAACAAAAACGCAATGATAGTTCACTATAGGCTGCAGCAATACATTCTGTACCCAAATTTAGTGTAACAGGGATCAATGAGTAATTTTTTAAATTATTTTTGAAGAACTATCGGCGTTCAGGTCTCCAATGTATCATTATCCTTTACATGCTCATAAGCACTCATTTAAAAATTTAATTATATGCAATTATCAATTAAGAGACTTATCACACATGATATTTCACTACTTGCGAGTGAATACCTGGTAAATTCAAGTTGCTGCATTACTTGATAAAAATGATAAATAATTTATTTGTCTGCAAAGCAGTATCTACATGATTCTTACTTACTGTAGCAGTTGTCTCAAGCTACCATATAGAACGAACATGTAATGTAACCTTACAATGGGAGAAATTGTCCTTTTATTTTGGTGATATTGGTATTGTCATAAACTTCTTTTTTTGCGGGAAGTGTTTTTGCAGACTCGGCCTTTTTGCCCTTTTCGTCTGGCTGATATGAGAGTATGAGGCTTTTACTTTTTAAATCTTTCCATGTCAGACAAAAGTAGGTACTGTGCACAATGCACTTGCATGCATCTGCTGCTCTAACTGAATCAAAGCCATGAAGTCTACAAAAACTCTTTTCTAACGAGTTATGTCATTGTTTCAAGATAAGACTTGGGCGATAGGCAGAAGCAACTAAAATATGATATAAAAGTCAATGACCGATAAAAGTTCAATATGAAAAGCCATTAAAAGACACAGTTGTGTCCTCATTCCCAGGATCTGAACTTTTACAGCTTTTAATATTCATGTTTCCTTTCAATTTCCAGGTAAGGCACGGCAAGAACGACGTCACCAGTGTTGGAACGGACTGTTCAGACTCACTGTAAGTTTATTTTTTGAACATGCATATTATCATCAATTCATTTTCATTTCGGTCACATTCTTTTTTTTATCAATAATGGCCATCGCTATCTATGAACGTCTACTAAATTGGAAAAAAAGAAAGAAGAGTATCTTCAGGTAATAAAAAGAAATGGTTTTTGTTGAGTCCATTAAAAAGAAATAAATTTGTATTGAATATAAGAGGGAATAACGTGCTACATAATTCATTCCCAAGAATGTGACAGAAAAGTGTTGAAGGAGGTTGTACAAAGTTCACTGACAGCGAACATTTATTTTTCCTCCTACACTTCAACTCCATATCCCTATGTATGTCTGATCCGTTTTTCATCTCGTCATTTATAATAATATAAGACCACTGCACTCTACACATCTTTCAATATTTTGCTCCCTTCTGGAATACTTTTTTCCCTTTGTACAACAACCTTTCCTGTTAAAAAAACTTCTTGCGAGAAATCTTAAATATAAAATGCAGCAGATGGTTTCACGAGGAACAAATGAAATCACAAAAATACTCTCGAATCTGAAAATGTACAACAAAACAAACAAAGTATTGTAGGGAGATGAGAAAATGCATTTTGAAGAAAGTCCTCTTCTTAAAAGACGGGGGAAACCCTTGTTCGCATTGTCAGTTTTGAAACGACAAGGGTTTTATGCAACGAGACAAGCAAAACATTTCACATGGGAAAATGAGCAATATATATATATATTTTTACTTATGGGTTATATGTAGTAATGTAGTACAGAGATGATGATGAATAAAGGATCAACAAAGCACAAAAAATATATTTTGGCTGGTGGAAGTTTTGTACCGTGAACCGTTGATTTTTTTACTTGCGCATGGGTCATGTGGAGCCCATGTGTGCGTTTGTTAATGGTTCAATTGAGAAAATATGTTTTTTTACTCAACTCTCTAAGATTTTCCCGTAGACGAAGAGAGATTTTATAAATTAGGTAATATTTATGAACATGGGTAAAGGGTCAGGGCACTTGAGACGACATTAGGACATATTTTAAGGACATTTTCTTTTTAAAGTATGTTTACTACGGACACGCATAACTTTACTTTTAAAAGCAGACTTTTGGCGGTGGCCTTTCAATGTTCACAATCTGGAAAATTGTCTTTCTACCGAAGAGTCTCATTATAAAAGATGATTTTAAAATGAAACCTGGCATGATTTAATTTTTCAGAACTACCACCACAGACCTGAGCCCTCAATGCTCTTCTAACTCCCCAAATTCGTCAGATAACCAGTGGAACAACAGCAGCAACATGGGACTCAGTTCGGATGTGCCCAACGGTAAATGACACACTTTTTATTGCGAAATTTATTATCATCATGTTTATTCATGAGGATGTTTGCTACTGCCAACACAAAGAGTCCATAATAGCCCCACCATGATTTCACATCCAGTGCTGTATATAGCTTACAGCCCCTCTCACAAAGAGTGAAAAAGGATGAGCTTCATGAAGTGCGCATAATAGTACATAATGACAATAAAAAATGGAAGCACGCATGTAATTGGATAGTGTATTGTATTAATGAACAATATGATTGCTGCCACCGCTGGGGTCTTCCTTTGTGTCCATTTCCCCCTTCCCACCTCCAAATATTATGCTACTACTGCGAACAGTTCTTATGAACTCTTTTATGCCTTTAGAGGAGTGAACAAAGCTGTAAAGCTGATTCCGTATTGAATTATCTGAGCAAAGTTGAGAAATAATGCTCTATTATATTTATTATGATGAAGTGTGTAACTCACAAAAGGGCTCTGAGAACAGAACGAGTTTTCCCCCATTATCACGTTGGGATTGAAAAGAGACACGGGTTTTTCTCCTTTCCAAATGGAGAGAAAGTAGAGGATTGCTATTATCAATTATTTTGTAGGGTGACTGTCAGTGCGCTCTGTATCTCTTATAGAGACATGAAGTGATCCAGGAATAATGATGATAATGACAAAAATGATGATGTGAGATGGGATGAGGTTGCATTGTATTCACACTCTGACGGTGTATACTCTATAGGGTAAAAATAATCACTTCTGTTTCTTTCTACTGAACTACTATCATCGTTAGGAACTTTTTTGTGGTCGTTATAAGAAATAAGGCGTGTTGGTGTTACCTGACGAGATAATGTAATGACGGTTATTTATGGTGGTATTACGTCTGTTGTTTTGTCTATTTTTTGGCAGGTGATGTAAAAGTTGTAGTAGAAGGACAGAAAACTTCTCCGGATAATAATCACCACGGGGAGTCACCCTTTTCCAATTCGGATTCTGTGGGCTCTTTCCCCGAAAAACCGACCGATTTCACCTCCGCGTACTCGCAGCTATATCAAAGGTAAGAAAAATGAAAAGTAGTTCAGGGGTTGAGCTTGAACATTGATCGCTGCTCTTGGTATGACGCGAGTCTGTCGACATCATGAAATAGTTTAAGAAGGATATTTTAGATGACGCAAGCACAAAGTGACAACGGCTTTTTGAAGTGATCATAGAAGAGAAAGGGGAAAAAGATTCATTAGGTGACGTGAGTCAGGTTCGTGTTAACAGCAATAAGAAGCAAGTAGCGTTTCATTTCTTCCTTCACGTTTGCAATTAAAACCACATCATCATCTCACGACGAGATGTGACTGAAGTGGGATCACATTTCACAAAAGCGTTTACAAACAAAATTCCTCTTTGAGAGGATGCCTTGTTTATCACTGAAAAAGAGGGAGAGAATCTGTGTCTAGCTTGTTTAGCGTTGTATGAGTTTTCCCAAATATTTTTTAAAGTTGAATCATGCAATTTTTAGTAGCTAAATAAGCAAAGTAGTGTCACTACATACATAGGTAGTATCCCAAATTGCATTTTGTACGGAATTCGATAAAAAGGTAAATTCAACACCGTTATTAGTTATGTAAACAGAGTGATAATACGAAAATCTTGTAGATAGCCACAAAACACAGTCAGGAGCCAGTATTCCTTAAATTTGAATTGTTATTATTTATATTTTAACTAGTGGAATGGGAGGTTACGGTGGAAGTTCGTACATTCAAAGCTCGTCATTATACAATGGATGCCAAAGTTACCCCTCTGCAGCAGCCGCGGCTGCTGTTCTTTCGCAGCCATATCCTGGTGAGATTTTCCTTTGTGTTATCCTGTCATCGCTTGATAATATTCTCTTTCAAACCTGATCCATCCTCCTTTTCAACTATTTTGAATACTTTTTTCAATGGGACTTTTTCTCTTGAATTTTCCATTGTGCCCATTTATAAATAAAAGTTATTTAAAAATTATATATTAATATCAGCCTCTCGATCCTGTGGTAAAGGAGCGACGAATGGAGCTGCAGCAGCGGCAGCTTATTTATACGGTGGATCACCATTTGTCGGCAGTAGTAGCAGTACAGGGAATGGAGCAAGTTATCCAGGAGCGGGTACGCCAGGAGCAGGATCGGGAGCTGGTACAGCAGGATATGGGACATATCATCATCATCATTCTCAGTCGTACAATCAAGACTATCACCATCATCCGCATGCACAGTATCCCACCTCTTTCCAGGCTTCGGGTGCGTCCTCAACTTCCGCTTACTATGGATCTTCGGCCGCCTCCGCTCCATCCTACTATTATAATGCATCACCCTCCACTTCATCCGCCACACCCTCGTCATATTCCTCATCTGGCCAACCCAATCCTCCAATTCCCGGTGAGATTCCATTCTATCTATATCGTTCTATTCCGGTGACATTTTTTTTGTCATATTTTGTTTTATGTTTTCACTAAAATGAAATTCCGATGCTGCCGGCTTTTTCCATTTAAAAAAAGAGCCATCGCTTTCCTCGTCAGGGGAAATGTGCTGGAATATGGAAATATGTCAAGAATTTAATGAGCACTCGTAACTTTACATTTTTTTTCTTTCTGTATAAAAATATTTGCAGACAGTATAGCTTTCCTTCCAGCAGGTGAACCGAGTCCTCCATCGCCTCAGACCAAGGAAGGGAAAGGACGTAGAGGTAAGGTGTAATTTGAAACTTATGTATTTAGGAAATCCTACACCGTTTCCCATTTTCAGTAGTTGTATGCGAGAGTTAGATCGTTGGATGGAGAACCGGAGCTGAATGCATAACGTATTTTTGGGATGACGACGATAGAAGTGTGTGTGGATCTGCCATGCATTCTCGAAACTGAATACGAGATTCGATCACATTGTTCAAGAGTGTTGCATAATAGAGAAGTAGGATGTGCTTGGAAAACATTCGTTTTCAGCGAAAGAAGAATAGCAAGGCAAATAGACTCACTTGAAAATGCATACATCTCGAGGATTCCAACTTTTAATCTGAAAATGCTTATTTCCCGGCTTTGCATTAAGGTTTTTGTGTTTGGCTCAAGGAAAGTTTACATTCAATTTTCATGGGAAACGGTGTGTGTGGCATTCAATGGGAAAAGTTTTGAGGGGAGAGGATCTTCGGAATTAATGTTTACCTATTTTGATCGATTTCTTTTATAGCGCGAGCAAATGAAGCTTTGCCCAAAGATTTAGAAAGGTTAATAAATCATTTCTCAAATGTTTCGCACATGAGGAGTCGGATTCATCATTGTGCAATGCTAATGTAGATGGGTTACCTTAAATGCTCATTTTTTCCGTATTTCAGGATGTTAACAAAACTATAAACTTAGGGATAGCTATGGAAGAACTGATTTACAATCTGGCAGACGCACACTTTTTCTTCAATGATCTCGAGGTAAGTACATGTACATTTTTCCATCGTTAATTGTTCCGTCATGCGTGTACTGAAAGAAGAAATATTAAAAGCAATCTACTAGAAGAAGAAGAACTAGAAGATAACAAAGTCCTTTCTGACATAATCGTTGTTTCGACATTAGATGCCGATAATTTCATATGTTAGATGAAGCTACACTCGGTGCTTGATAGGTTGTGTAGAATCGTCCTCATCAAATGAACTGACTCAAAGAAAGAAGTTTGCAAGAATTTGTGGACCCGCATCCTATTTTTTTAATAAAAAAATACTGAAGTGCACTTCCATTTTATTCAAGATTCTAACTTACAATTAGATGATATACTTAACAGCGATGAATGTAAAGTTAGTGTTCACTGCTCTCTATACCTGAATTAGCCAACAGCTTGAAATTCGTAAATCTACCACAGATGAAGCTCTTGTAAAGCTCGCTAGATGTCCTATACGAGGGGAATGCGAAAGAAAAAGATTTGCACTTGGCGTTTTAACAAGTTTTGAAAGCACTTTGCTAACAAGAATTAAGACAAGTTGGATCAAAATCAACTCATGAAAATGCAAATGGTTGCATACTCCATACCTCAATTTTATAGCTGCACGGCATACAGACAGAAAACAAGGGGATAGGAATGTGTATATTATCGTTTAAATGGTTTTTAAAGAGACCTCGTGACAGATTTTAAAAAGTGATTTTGTAAGTTAATAGGAAAAACATCATACTAGTTTTGAAGCTAATGGTATACAAAAGACTTTAAGTATTTAACACAGCGCGTACCGAGACAAAGAGCTCGAAGAGTTGTCCCCTTTTCAAAGTCCTATTCGAGTATAATCATCATTGCCATCGTTTAATAATATTATGTAAAAATGTAGTTCTGTGATAATGGCTGTAATCAGTAATCACTCAGCGGGACAACAACGGAAAAAATGTATTACACCAACAAACCCTACAAGATGCAAACAACGAGTCTCCACGTGATGACTTTTTCTACGCTTTCCTTTTACTTAATGAGCTTTTTGTTATGTAATAATGGAAGTGGAGAGACGTGCGTTGTAAACTACTTTTTTACCCTACAACTGAAATTTACTACTTTTTGAGCTAGTGACACGATGACTTACCTAAACTGCGTTGTTCCTTAAGGCTTAATTGGAAGATTGCTTTGCGCTGCCATTCATTTTTTGGAGGTTTTTGTTTGAAAACAAATAAGAAAAAGTGGACAAGTTTGAGAGTTGAAAATATTTATATTCACGGCACATGGATTGTATGCAAATTATTAGTCACTCCAGCCGAAATGGCTCTGGATAAAAAAATGAAGATGAGCTGAGACATCGATGTATCCACGTGTATCGTAGTTATTCAACTCAAGGACGTTTATTCCAGTCTCGGTATTGGATCATCACACTTCTCAAGTCATTGATTAATTTGATCGAGATTGGCAGGTTAACAATAATGAGCTAAAAACATCTTCAGTCATGCATTATCGCAAAGGAAATTTTAGGTATTATCCCAACAAGTTTTTCTCAAATGCCTCTGATAAATCTGATATTACGTAGTTGAGAGGGATCAATTCTGGAAGAACGAGTTTTTAAGCGTGACTGAATATTAATTTATGAAGAAAAAATTGCAAAGGGCTGGAAGCATTCTGCAAATATCTAATATTTTTTTGCAAGTTTTCAGCTTCAAGTAGCAAAACAATTTGTCACAATGAATACGAGAATCTTTTTGATGATTTTCTATTTTGACAAGCGTTTTTAGCATTTGAAGACGTTGCAAAATTGCAAAAACTTCTGGAGACAGCGCCTTGACTGTAGAACAAAGAGTTTTTAAAATCATCGCTGGCCGTGTTTATGCTAATTAGTTGCATTGTACTTTTATTAAAATCTGTATTGCTCCTAATTACAATAAATTGTGCAATATCATCATTACAGA
>JAHZNA010002442.1:0-60412 GCA_027743935.1 Sinodicranocentrus sp. ZH6
TTTTTGACCTGGACTTTCCCTTTGAACTGGTACTGGAAAATGGAATGACAAATCTCTGTGTTAGGGCAATAAGACCAGACATTGTTTTGACTGATGCCTATCAACACCTTAATAAAGTTTATTTGATTTGATTTGATTTGATTTATTGAGATTTCGAAATGTTTGGCTTTTGAGCAAATTCCATTAAAACTGAGAACCGGATTGTATACAAGGACAATGTATTGAACATATATTTTATTTGTTTTTCATGAAACCGTGAGTTTAGCATGGCGGGGATATCACAGGACTCAAGACAGGTTCCAGTTGGAGGTTCCCTAGAGTCTAGCACAAAAGTCAGAGTTCGGAAACGACGAGGACGTCCAACGTTCTTCCTCGTGATTGCACTCTTCCTTGTCGTAACATCTTTAAAGTCGACGAAAGGTGGACATTCATCATCTGCACCAGGAAGCAGTGGCGTTAACAAGGAGCATGTTGAAGCTCATGGACAACATCATCTTCCATCCAGCCACAACTTAAATCCCAGCCATGAAACTAATGGGAAGAGTGAAACAAAAGAGGAGTCAGCTAATGACGACGAGTTGTCATCATCAGGGAATGAACATACGAAAGAGCCAACAACAGAAACATCGGAAGGACAAACAACGGAAAGTAGCAATGGAGCCAGCTCTACAGAGACTTCACAACCCACCTCACGTAATGAGAGTAGCAGTGGTAATGAGACAGAAGGTAAAACTTGAAGCCTGCCTAAGTAATGTGCAAATATGCGATGTTATATAATATGTGCCTGCTATTATTATTATTACTACCATGTCCTCTCTAGTCCTATAATTTGCTGGAAATATGAAACAGAGATAAAAAAGCACTCCAGTTTGCACCAACGCCTTGCCTACCATTTTATCAATAGAGCGACCCCCGGGCCCCGATTAGACACCTTCCCTACGTTTTCATGAATGAATCAATATGAGGCAATATTGCCATGTGTGATGCCAATGCAGTATAAAAAATATGCTCTAGTCTCCTTGTTATTATTATCACAAAGTGTGTAATAGGGAATGACTTTTATTTTATGGTTATAGCAAAATCGGCAGAGCCAGACTTCTGTGTTCAACCTGCTATTAGACAGTTTCCTCGACCAATGCTCAACCAGCACATTCGAAAGCATGGTGGATTTCTCCTCTACGTATTGATCGCTGCTTACACATTTTTGGCTCTTGCCATCGTTTGCGATGAGTTCTTTGTTCCATCTCTCGACATTCTTTGCGAACGTAAGGGGAAATTCCTATTTTTTACTCTATAAAAATGTATTCATCTAGGATGAAAAATGTATGAGTGGAACGTTGGCTAGTTTTTAATGGATCTAAATTGATTCTCATTTACCACCTCGTTCTCTAGTCATGAAGATTTCACCAGATGTGGCAGGAGCGACGTTTATGGCTGCTGGATCATCGGCTCCAGAACTGGCTACTGCTTTGATTGGAGTTTTTGTTGCTAAGGTAAATCCGTTTCATTGCTCTTTGTATTTTGTAATACATAGTCTTTTGTTTTTGCACTCGTGTCTAGCGATATAAAAATTGTGAGCCACGTTGAAGTTTCAAGTGAACATATAGGTATTATTACGCGAATGCTAAGCTGTTCGATCTAATTTTGGGTAGCGCTAAGAACATAAAATAATTGCGTCACCGTCATAGTTAAAATCCCTCCTGGAAAAGCTCTGACTGGAAAGTATACATATAAAATTAGCCTATAGAGTTACATATGGTGGGGTAGAAAGTGAAAAAGGAAAATCTTCTTTCTATTCAAAATGCCCCAGGGAAAATATAAGGTTGTTCTACCGTGTATATGTTACAAAAATCTCTATTCTTGATGGCGAACGGTTCAATAGAACATTTTAAAATCTAAGATTGTTAACTGCTCTTATTGCTTTTTCCTTTCTCTCTCTCTCTCTCTCTCTCTCTCTCCCCTTCTTCCACAAACTTCATAATAGCCGTTCACAATCTCTGCAGAAAGTTGGAGCAGATTTTAGTTTAAAACTAGTGCAGCAAAGTTCATACAAAAGGATGAGAAGAGACAAGCGGATATTTAACAAACTCATCCGAGCTTTTCTCATTGAGACGTGATTGGAAACATTGAACTTTTTCTTTTTTCGGCTTCCCCCTTCCTGAGCACTAAAGCCCTTTACGTTTTAGAACAATATATCCTATTTTCGTTTTTTATGAACTCTCCTATTCGCCGTCTTTGGGGCATTTACAAGAAGAGAAAGTGAGGAGGAAAGAGAAAGGTAAGAATCCAAGAGGAAGAGATCCTTTATTCGGAGGAGCTAGTGGGTGTTTTTCCTTTCCCTCTTTCTACAAAAACCCAAGGTGTTTCGTCTTCCTTTGCAATCTCGCACGGAAAGTTGAACTGGGCTGGGCTCTTAGGATGAGATTGAAGCGTATATAATATACGCTCAAGTCTGCTGGTGATGGGAAAAGGAAGCGAATAAAATTCACATGGATGAGTTTATATAAGATGAGTAGAACAAGTATCCGTTAGTGAATCTCTTCTTGGGAAACTGGCGACAAACGGTCGCTTGCTTCTTCTCTCCCAAGTTGAAAATGTGTTCTTCGCTTTAGCTCTCCATGAATATATTCATAATACACTTGCAATCTAGCAGTTCGTTGGTTGGCAAGAAAGAGATGAGAAGAAGGAGCAAAGAAGCCCACACATACGCTGACACACAAGTTGACGGCAAAATGGGAAAGCACATTATCACAATGACAGGGAAAACTGGAGAAAAGGAAAAGTAGGAATAATGGTGCTCTGAGAAGAGGGGAAAAAATCAGACCAAATACAGCTTATACACAGTTTTCTTCGTTGAGACAAACGGAGAAAGTTAGCGGAGCATAAATGGAATCGTGCAAGAGTGGAGAATGTTATGTGAAGAAGATGAAAAGGATGGGATAGTGCATTTGAGCCAAAAGCAAACCCATTTTGTCACTGTTATATATAGTACAGAGACAAAGAAAGAGAAAGACTCGCTCTTTGAGCATCTTTATAAAATCGGGATCACTTTGCTCTTTATCCTCTTTTCTAAACCATACTTTCACTTCTCTGTTTTACTTACATATGGGATGCGCCTATGTATGAATGATCTTTCGTATGATGTGTTCATGTATGGATATTATCTTGTACTTGTGAGTGAGGTGCACCCTACTCCCGATTTGTATACAATGGAGTAACGTGAAATCCCAGTTGAAGATTGAAGACAACAAATAATTCCATCTTGTGCCTCTAGGAAATATATCCTTACAACATGTGCATCCAAACATGGTTGTGTACAGACGGGTCACATATAAATACCACTCAGGGAAACGGAGAAAAGGGAGAAAAGTAGCAAAATGAAACAATTCTTCAAGTCTAACTTATGCTACGATCAATAAACACATTCTTCCCTGTAAAGCATATCGCTATAATATCTTCCTTTACATCTCTATTCAACCGAAATATTTATATGCATCAGCTTGCTTTTCATATCCATTTAACGGAAGAGAAAAGAATCACGCTTCAAGCATGTACATATATGTGGGAGGATTTCGTCTTAATATTGCTCCTTTGTTCATTTACCAAGGAATTGAATGGATGTTCTATGATGGTTTGCTCTCATGTTTTTCTCAATGTCTTGTTCACCAGCGAATGGCAACTTTCAAACTGTGTACCATCGGGATTCCAAGGATCATTCCTGTGTTGGAGTTTCGGAGAAAAATTAAATTATCCAGTATAATTGTAATTGAGTTTCATAGTCTGTATCATGTTCATTCATGGATTTTCCTCTGTCTCTGTGTGGCGTGAGTGGAGAAAGAAAATGGGAATGTTGGGAAAGTCACAAGCATTTATTTTGGACTTTGTTGAATTGACTTTCTACCTATTTTTCTAGCTTCTAATGACGTGGCATATGATATAATGCAATGGCTCTGGCAGGTAGTTGGCTATCGGACGGAATCGAACTATATACAATAATATATAAAAAAATATATATAGAAAAATTGATTTCTATAAGAAGGTAGGAGAGAGTAAGTGTGCATGCATATCAGGACAGGAAGGAGCCACTCTGATATTGAAAACTTTACGCGGAAGAAGATTATTAGTTGTAAGTATAATGAAGGAAAAATGGCTTAGAATTCGATATAAGGCTTATAAGCACCTCCAATACTCTAACATTCTTGCTAATAGGTAGGCAAAGACCACAGAAGCCTTTCACATCTCGCTAGTATAATTGAGTTGACGGATTAATTTACCTTGAAAATGTGATTTCCTTTTCTTGCAGGATGACATTGGAGTGAGTGGTGTAATAGGCTCGGCAGTTTTCAACATCATGTTCGTCATCAGCATTTGCAGCTTGCTTACACCAACGGTCCTTTACCTGAACTGGTGGCCTGTTATCAGGGACTGCTTCTTCTACATGATCAGCATCCTGGCTTTGTTGGTGACCATCTTGGATGAGGAAATAGAATGGCGAGTAGAAACTCAATTACCTTCACATTTCCTCGAATATGCTACAAAATATCTTCCAAACTCCATGAAACATTTTCCTTTTTCCCATTTTATTTAATGGTTTCAATTCACATGTCTCTTTGAGCAGGTACGAGTCCGTGTGTTTACTTCTTCTCTACGTATTGTATTGCTATGCAATGTATATGAACACGGTATTGGAAGCTTGGGCTCACACTTTGCCCATTCCATTTCCGGTTGTTCACGCTCCAATTCCGGATGAGAACTCTGGATTGGTTACTTATAAATCAGCAAAAAGCGATCACGGCGCAACTAGCTCTGCTGTCGGAGGGGAGAACATTGTAGTAGAAGGATTGGATCCAACACTTTCCACCGGTGGAATGGTCGATCCGTACGGTGATCCTTGGGGAGATGGAGGTAATAACATTCTCATTTGGAGACATTACACAATGACCGTTTTTGGACAATAAAAAGAATCGTATGTAAAAAAATGTATTCCTCATTTCAGGTGTTACCAGTAGTAACAACCAGGCAATGGGTAACATGGACGGTGTTGAACCACCAAAGAAAGTGGCACCACAAGCAGAATCCATTTTGTCTCACTTGAATCCTCCTGCGGAATCTTCGTTGCCAAAGAAGATTTTGTGGAAAATATCATCACCTCTTATTTACTTGTTCTACTACACCGTCCCAGACTGCCGACTCGAAGCTTGGAAATCATGGTATATTGTGACTTTCATTGCGTCAATGGTATGGATCGCCATCTTTTCATATATTATGGTGTGGATGATCACAGTTGTTGGTATGAACTTTTTTCCATTCTCTGAAAGATTTGCATATTTATTAGAAAGTCTGACAGAGTCGGTGGTTAGTGTGTATTTAGCTATGATGAACTTGCTTGCTTTCTTTCTTCTATAAAGGATTTACTGCTGGAGTCCCTGATACTGTAATGGGACTAACATTTGTAGCTGCTGGAGTCAGCGTTCCAGATGCACTTTCATCTCTTGCTGTCGTTAAAGAAGGTTTACAGCTTTTATACTTAAAAACTTTAGGAAAACAAGCTTAGTCAAACTGGAGTTAAAATCTATGCACTTATTCCATCCAACCATGCAAAATACATTGAGTACCTAAGTTAATCACTTCTATCACTGTTTTGTGTAAACACACTTAAAATATATATATATATATATATATCTATATGTATAGGATTTGGAGATATGGCTGTTTCCAACGCTATTGGTTCGAATGTATTCGACATCCTTATCTGCCTCGGGCTCCCGTGGTTCATCTCAACCGTTATAGTTCATCCTGGCGAGCCTGTCAAAGTTATTAGTAAAGGTATACACTCTTGTCATTATTGGTTTTCACTCTTTTGTAGCTTCCAGCTACACACGCCCACAGTTTCAAAAGTCTTGATCCTCTCAAGTACTTCTTCCGTGAAATGCTCTGTTTACACACAATTACCATTTAAAAAAAGATTCTCCACTCATGTATTTACACTTCAAATAAAACGAATCTCTTTCCTTCTCTTTTCTGCTTTATAGGCTTGATTTACTCAACGTTTTCGCTACTGTCTACAGTAGCGTTTCTCCTCATCGCCACCCACTACAATGGCTGGAAACTGGATAAAAAATACGGGGTTTTGTTAATGCTCTGGTATATATTTTTCATGGTATTTGCTAGTCTCTACGAACTTAACGTGTTTGGACTGTTCAATCCACCTGAATGCGATAGTGATTATTAGCTCCCTGTGCCATTTCCCACTATTCCCACTCACCCAGTAGCTGTCACTCAGATGTACAAAAGCATCCCAAAATCCTAATAAAAACGTCTCCTCATAGTTAATGACTTAGAAAACTCTAGATTTTCCCTTAGCCTTGTCCTGACTGAAACCAAACCGTCATTATGAAAATTGTAGGGGCACACACATGTGCACAGGAAATAGCTTGTTAGGTATATTTCTCATAGATGGAAAAATTCGAGAGAGTGAAGATCACAGCACAGCTAGAGGAACTAAAGCGAGTTTCACCTTCTATGCCCCTTTCTTCGTTGATATCTCTCTGACAATGAGTGAGTCAAGTCGGTTTGTCAGGGGAAAGTGAGAATAGCACCCGTAGATTAATATACCCATCATCACTCGCCTCTCCTACAGAACTAGTTTAACAGAAAGAAATTGTATTCCTTTTAAACCGTTTCACTCACTCGTATACAGTTCTAATAAAACGTACTTGAGAACGGAAATAGCACTACTGGTGAGAAGAAATAAGCAATATTTAGCTGCCGAAAAAGTGTAACCGTTGCTCTTCCACAAAATACTTAAAAAAACATACTAATATGACTAATATCAGGCCGAAAATAGCTTCATCGAAGTTACCAAACAGGCTTAAAAACTCATTATTATCATATTTGACTGGATGTGCGAAAAGTTGCAATTGCTCTAGCCACGCTTGGAAAGCTTGGCTGGTTGGACTTTTAATAACTCTGCTTCGAAAGGTTCAAAGCAAAGAAAATACCCATATAACATTATATATAAAAAAATAATAGGCACGTTTTCGATTTGTTCCCAAAAACAACCACTTCAACTTTCATCTTGGCAAGGGAGATAAAACCCTGAAATTTCATGAGTTCCTAAGTGTTCTCTGAAATTCCATGTTGTTGCATGCCAGATCTGAATGAAGCCTCGTACGTTAGCTGTAGTTGAAGTGATGGTGCTTCTCCTTTAAGTAATAGAAGAGGCTAATAAGAATCGGGACGACGTTTCCCTTTGGAAAAAAAATGTAAAAGTTAGTAATAAATTTGTGGTAGAAAGTTGTTGCTGCTGGGCACGAAGAAAGTGAGATCAAAGCTCAAGGAAACGGCACTGTCTTTGAGCTTTCATACTCCTTTGTAATGAAAGTAATGAAATGAAAGCTGGAAGTCATAAAAATCGTTGGAAAGCAGAAGGGTAGTTCGGCAAGCAATTCCCCTGCTTTCCACTGAAATCTTTAGGATGAAAAAGAGATATACCTTTTGGGTTTTTAAAAACTTGATTCAAATTCATCATCTATTCAAAATTGAAAATGTTGGAAGAAATCATGAGGGGGAAATTCTGTGAGGCTGCGCTTAACCGTCAGTTTTGCAATGGCCCTTAACTGGCAAAATGTGTGCTTCATATTTCCTCCTCTTTTTATGGTTGGGTGGATGAATTTGAACTCTCGTTTGGTTTGAAAATGAGTCTTCATATTTTTATGACGTGCCAGCAAAACAACTATGTATTTATTTTAATACATAACTTATTTTAAGGTAATTGTTCCTGAACTTTTTCCATTGCGCATTTAGTCTGGTGACAGTCGGCAATGATCAGATTAAATGTGCAATTGTAAAGAGGTTATAATGTTCCATAAGGATTTTTTCAAGAAAACCTAGTCTAAATCTGCTATCAATTGAGGCTAAATAGAATTACTGGAGTTAAAGCCACATGTATACCTATGTGTTTACCTTCTGCTTCGTTCACATGGTGTCATTTCTTGTTATAAGAATAAATAACTTGACAATACGATATGTACTTTATGTGTGGGTGGATACAAATTAACAATGGTTTTCTTCTTTCGTCTGATGACAATACAATTGGAACACATTGTTCATGTCACAAACGCAAAAAGTGGGAATTTGGTAAATCTTTAAATCTTTTGGTAACAGTCAATTTGAGTCGTAACATACGCTAATCATGCCACAATAATTCTCTTTGCTATTCATTTCCGACAAAGATTTTACTTGACTAATTAATAAACACGTGAGTCTTAATTAATTAATCAAAGTGCGGCATTGATGCAGATATCGAAGTGTAAAGGGTGAGATCTTTTGGTCAAGAAGTAATCTCATTGTCAATTTTGCCAAGATTTCAAAAAGTGTATATAATGTGCATAAATAATGTAGCTCCATAATTTATGTAGGGCTAATAAGATGTACAGAATACTTATTATTAATACACATTTATTAATTACAAGTTATGTATGTAATTTCACTTCACAAGTTACTGAACAAAGGTGCAGTGTGATTTCATTGTAAATAGGGCTACTTTTAAGCATTCCTAAAATATATCAACTTGTATAAACATTACAATAGCTTGTCATTGTTATGCCGCACAATAGTTGCTTCATTGGAGGTTGTTAGGAATTATGTAGTCAAAGCCATATCGATTTCCCAATATAATGCGCTTTCTCCAGCTATTACTCGAAAATATCTATAGGGCGTGTAATTTAGTTGCTTTCAAAGTTCCTTTGACGCTTATCAAAGTAATTGTGAATAACTGTAAATATACATAGTTTAATGTAACTATGCAATCAGGATTGCCGGTACCGTACGCAAATAATAAAATGTAAGTACATAGTCAGGACTATCAACTATTATGGAGAAAATTATGAAGCATGAATATTTCTAATGGGAGAATATCCATCTAATTGTGGAATTGATAGCCAGAGCAGAGAGTAATATTCATAGGGATTGTAAATATAGTAGGATAGAAACAGTTGCGTTTTTTAATTCACATTTGCACATTATAAATTAATTTTCAACTAATTTAAGAATTCACAAACAGCATGAGATAAATGCGGAAACCTCATGGACTAATGACAATAATCAATAGAGTAGTGACCACATCATCACTGTAATTTGCCTAAACGATGGTCAACTTTTTTGCATGTACATTTCTAAATTTAATGTGAATACGTTTCATACTAATTCAACTACTTAGCATAGACTATATGATATGGCTGGTTTCAGTTGTTTGTCTTGTCACTCTGACTAGCATTTCATCGTACTGTCATGGTGTTGCCAATATTTCAATAGATTTTAGACGTTTTCAACATTTTGGTTTATTATCATCATCATCATATACGACGCAAAACATGATCTGTTTCGAAAGGCTACATAAGTTGGTGATACCTACATTTGGAGAAAGTGTATTTTTGCTCCAATTTCGATCTATTAGTTGTGTGAGGTGAGGGTGCGTGCTTTAAAAGTCTTTAAAAGAGGTTTTCAAAATGAATCCGATAAATATGACAAGAACAAAAGAATGTGTTGCTACTGCAGTGCAGTTCAACATGGAAAAATTTACACACGCATAATAATAAAACAAGATAGACAATGTTGCGATCATTCATGCAGATTTCAAAGGAAAGCTTGGTGCATCGATAATAAAATATTGCTTTCTACATTCTCGTATATATGTGATTTTAAACAATTGTAATTGTTACATTGTGATCATATATAAAACTGCTTTTACTCATTCAAATACCTTTCGATGACAAATAATAATAATGTACGAAACTTACTTACAATTAGTTGCTTCATAAAAATGCTAATAAAAAGGCTTGACGGCAAGTTGATGACAATATTAATATACATTAGAAATAACATATAACGTTACGGCTCCTATAACTTCTATTTGGGCCGTTACACATTGGCAAACAGTAAAAAAATGCATTTAAACAAGTCAAGGGAAGTAAGTACAGACACATTTTATGTTTTATTTTTAAATATCGTGTATCATGACAACAATGGAAAGAATTTGAGGACAATTACAGGAGACAATAAAACGAGACACTAACTACATGAGGGGGAAAATGGGATAATAATTTTTCAAAAACTATTTTACAACAACAATCTAATCAAAAAGTGGAAGATTCCTTTTGTTCAGATAAATTGCAATGTAAAAAAATTCATTGACAATTATTGATTGCGCAACAATACAAACCTGTTTTATAAGTTCAGGCAAGCACATAACTAATAATGGTAAATGATATTAAATGTTTGAGACAGCACACGATGCACCATGAATCTCATCTAACCTACCAAATCACTGCACATTGCACCGCACTCTGTTTAAATTACTTAGGCACAATGCACATCCTACTAATCCAGTACATTCCAGTTTATGACGTTTTATGAAATGGTCATGTAGGGAGAGAGAAAATGTTCAGTGACTAGTCAAATAGTGATGTTTGAATGTAACGCATGATTTTATGCACGTTTCACAAAAAAGTATACATATACCACAAGCACATCACGTCGATAACAGTTGGCTAGATTTTTTTTACTTTGAAGTCTCTTTTATGAGCATATAGATGTAGGCACAGGCACTCGTGCTTAGGGTAACCGTTTGGTCCTTCAATTTTAACATTCCTGCACGTTTGTTCATTTAGTAAAGTAGCGTTTCCGTTTGAGCACTGCACTACACTGCACATAAACATAACAGTTTTAAAGAAAAAAAACCAACAAAAAAAGAAACACTTTTGACTTTTAGTAGTGAGTAGATGCATGTAATACGTAGTCTAAATGATAAGCAATCTTTATGGTAATTATAATTAATTCTCTTAATATAAGGAAAGCAGAAAATGCAGTCGATATGTATATCATTATGTAAGATTCAGTGTTTCTGGTGAATGTTATTGTTATCTATTTAAGAAAAATTGTAATTTTGACGTTTGTGTTGATGCTTTCTCGGCAAGAGGGAAAGGTACAGAAGTCTTAACAGCGACTTCTCAGATTAAACATCAACGATACATATAAAGAGAGAACATATTCGTATTAAAGGCACACAAACAACAACATATTTATGAATAAATTATAGAGTACATACTATTATTATATGTGTGAAATATTTAAAATGAAAATGCAATTGTTGCAAATGTAATTCTTAAGTTAGCATGTACTACACACTACACGACAGCATCATCTTTAAATCATGACATGCAGTAAAAATTTGAGAAAAATTGACATGTAGTAACACAAGTAGTAGTATTCATCATCACTTTCAATCAAGGTATCGGGCGAATTAGATAACATGGAAGAAAGGACCTTAAAGCCTTTCAACTCCTTCTTCAAGTACTAAATCTACAGGTAAAACTAACATGCAAATGTGTACCCAGATGAATGAAATTTTAAAATTAGCAGTGGTGCTGTCAACTTGCTGAGAAGGATTAAATGAAAAAGTAGTACTTCAGCCCGCGTAAATGCTGTATAGTCATATTAATAGTATTTAGAGATATATGTTATATAAAAACTTTATCATGCTATGGTCAAAGTGAAAAAGAAAGGGAGAGAAAACATTGTGGTTTAGCTTAGCTTGTCTGCACTAAAATGTAATTTCAATGGGAAGAACATCAAAGAAGTATTTTAGTTTTCACTACCCATGTTTATTGTAACTTTCACAAAAACAAGAAAAAATACACTTTCAAATGAAAAAAAAATAGTTGTCAGTAGTCATTAAATAATATAAATATATATCAAAACCATAATTATTGAGTTGAGAGTTACGATTACGAGTTACAAAATGTATATACTCTAATCTAAACGTTGTGTGTAATATTAACGGGAAAAATAAACAAGAAAATGTAAATGCCTGGCTGGATTTTTCGCACATTATTAACTTACGCATATAGTAGACACTGACAACTCAACGTCTGATACTCAGACATCAAAACAAAATCATTGCATTGGACTTTGGGCTTTGTCTCCATTAAGTTTTCCAGATCCCATTAAAGGGAGTGAAGTTTGCAGGAGCTGAGGTGGAGCTGAGCGTTGCTGTCCAAATCCTGCGAAGCGGGGGCCGACATCTACGCCCGTAACGCTGCGAGAACAAAAATAACAAAATATCTATATAGTTTATTATCTGAATATTACTAAACACTGAAAATGCTGCTCGTTATATTTTCATATTCAACATTAACATCTCATTACTTACCCGACAGACGAAGAAGGCATGTTAGCTAGTCCGACACCACCGTTTCCATTGTTGAAACGCAAAGATATGTTGTAGTTCCCAGGCTGTTGAAAATAGTTAATGAACGTGGTGGAGGATCCAGCATGATGTTGATATAGTGGTGGGGGTGCTCCGAATCTGCCATTTGCTGGAAGGGGGGATGGAATATTCGCAGAATAACCCTGACTTTGTGAGCCGTGGGCGTTAGATTGCTGCTGAGAAGCCATTCTCAATAATGCCTAATAGTTCAAAACAAGATCCAAGATACAAAACTTCATGTACACAACTGACTCAGATTTTCTAGCATTTGACAGAGTCCAGAGTAAATTATAATTAAAACCTAGATACATTCGCAACTTACCTTGCACTCAAATTTAATGAAGCAACAACTGGATACTGACTCAATTGCTGTTTCGAAAAGGACTATCAGAATTCTACTTTCAACCTTACATTAATAAGCGACTTTGAGACGCTGGAAGTTTACCTTGCCCTGAAATAAAATAAAATTCAAGACAACTAGAATCCTCGAAAAAAACAGCAAGAAGAAGTAGGGACCGGAAGCTAACAAAAGTTAATGAAACTGAAAAAGAAGCGAAGCAAGCGCAATCTGACGCTCATGATGCGACGAAAAGGAATGTCAGAGTTTTCCTCGACCTTTGTCTCTTTCTACGTATTTTACATGTGTATTGTATACCTTCCTTGCCCTTTTGTTTTATGCATGTGTATATCCTCTTGTTGGTGAGATGATACGAATATCCTGTCCTCCTGTCCTGTCTGCTATGTGGTGAGGGTGACTTGTTTGTGAGCAAAAACCAAAAGCTTCCTTTTGTGCTCTCTTGCTGCTTGTGTGTATTCGTGCTTGTCGTTATCTTGACGACTACCATTCCATCCATATCATATGATCCACGTGAATCTGACTCAACCTGGATTCGAGCTTGGTTGATCTGTTTTTACCTTTCAGTGTGCACTTGTCGAGGCATTGATACTGACGAAGAAAAGGAGGGGAGACGTTTCCACGAAAGGAAGATATTTATCTTTATCTAGTAAACGGACGTATCCTATATTCGAAGCAGAGGATTTTACGGTTTTCTAACAATTGTGCATCGTACAATTTTGCATAAACCCAAAACCGCATCAAGAGGGGAAATTTGCTTATCTTATAATTTGCCATCGTACATCGTGGATTTTGTTGCGCAGCCATTCTAGGCGCAGTTGAATGTTATCTTCAAAAGTGAAAACGTATATACCATTGGAAGTGAATAGTGAAGGAGATAAATAATCGTTTTTCGTCTGGATATCATATTTTAAGGGTAATATTCATTTTTTAAAGTGTATACAAGTCTACATCCGTTTGTTTCAGTTGTTTGTCTATGGCTTATTTTGAAAGTGCATTCAATCGAGTTTTGATATTGGTTGTGGATAAAAGTTTTGTGGAATTAAAAATTAGGGAAGGAAATGTTGAATGTCAATGATCAAGCTACAATGACAAGAGGAAACATCTCTGGTAGTCTGGCTTAATTTGCTTATGTATATAGTTGTTGGCAGTTTTGAGTTTGTCTATCATCTATCTATATACGTCATCTTTTTGCCTTATAAGGATAAGGTTAAGAAGGAATAAGTAAAGACGTGTTGTGATACAGTCGAATTGTTTAATCGTTAGTTATACATAATAGTAAAGTTTAGTGGTCAACAGAGAGTGAGATTGTTGGTGCAGAGTGGATGGTTGATGCTAAATGTTGAATGTATAAAATGAATGCAAAATAAATACACAGCGCTGACTACAAGGGATTATGATTGCGTAAACGTAATTTGTGATTTCCGTAATTTGGAGTTGTTAATTGGCTCATTCATAATTTGTTTGTTGATTGATTCCTTCCTTTCGCGTTTTTGTTCAATGTCTTGAATGTAACGTCTTATTAAAAATTGGGTCAGATCGTCGATCCTTCTGCAGTCGCATATTCGCAAAAGTTGTATTGATTGAGGAAAAATAATAAAAATAATTATGTTGGATACTCAAATTCTGTGATGTAAGATGTATGTATATACTATTGACTTTTGGTTATAAAACTGTGAGTACAAATCACAAATGTGTTTTGAAATTAGGAGTATTTGCAAAACGAAAAATCCAACTAGTAGAAAAACTTTGACGCCAGCTCCTGCATTTGTATGCAAAGCGGTCAGCTCCAATTACGCTCATTTTCAACCCAAGTCACAATATTCTGATACAACAATGGAAAAATTACATTTGCCTATTATATTTTATGCAAAAATTGTAATTACTTACAACTTAGAACATCATACATTGAGCCTAGTGAAAAAAGCTAGAAATCGGTCCGTTTGTTAGTATGATAGGTAGGTAGTTGACTCGAGAGCTTTTTCAGAATCCTATCATTAGCAAAGCAAACGTGTTTTTTCCACTCGGAAAGCCTTCTACGTCATTCTGCAAAGTACTGAGTACGGACGGACGTAGCATTATTATAAAACCTAACTAGTTGTTGTTGCCAGTTGCTCTCACAAAGACAAGAGTAGGTGCATGGTTTCTGCAGAATTTTAAACAAAGGAAGGAATGCCCAATGAAGTTTTCGGCGATTTTGCACAGTGCAAAACTCATCTGATCTTGACAAGCACAAGCCAAACATTTTGCACACATCTGAAAAGTCAAAACTAGATTTATTTATTTCACAGTACGAGGATACACGTTGTATGCAACACACTTGAGTTCAGCAGATTTTAAAAGTATCTGTCAATAGTAACGTAACCCTACGTCTCTGTTTATCTTTCTATGTATTTCATGAAAGGAAAGGGTTGAGAGTTTTATTGTGGGTAGGTAGGTAAGGAAAAAGAAGGTACGAGAATAAAATGACGACACTCACTCAGGTTATGTACTGATGTGGGAATATGGTATTACTTCATACTTCCTACGATGTAGTTTACTGTTCACTCGATTTTTTCTGCTTACTCTGTGCAATCCACACGAATGATAATGCTTTACTGTTTAATGCTTGTCTGTTTCCAGCCTTCTTTGTATGTATATGAGAGCGTATGATGTGACGTACCTAAAAAAATAATGATTAATCATATCATAATAATGATAGCGATTGGTTACGTTTTCACAATTCATGTAATATTCTTTCTTTGACTTTGACTTTTCATTGAGTTTTTTGTTTGCCTATTTTTTGGTTCGTATGTGCTCTACCATTATGATTATGATCTCATAGACATGCTGCTATAGTTTAGGAATAAGATGCATGATATTTAAGCAACCAATAATATAATGCTCATCTCGTAACAAGAAGTTGTAAGGGTGATGAGTAATACTTAAAGTTTGGCTTGCTAATGGTATAATGTTGTAGTAGGTGTAAATGTACGTAAAAGAGTTGTTTAGTTCATGGACGATTGTCCGCTGCTGTGTGAGCTTTATATCAGGTTTTCATGGTCTCTGTAGATTCTCTTGTTACGTGCGTGTGTGTAAGTTAATAACCCCGTGTCGTCCGTCAGTCATTGGAACATCACCCTCTTCGGTATCATCTGTCTTCTAATGCCGAGTGAGCATTGCCTCATTACTGCTTGTATTCACACACCAAACTGGTGTTCTTGCTGGGAAGGTTATCTCGCACTTATTTCTTCACAGTTTTAAGCCATTGAGAACAAGTAGGAGGATTACTAACAAGTGGAAGGAAGTGTATCAAGAAAATTAGTTGTCCTTGAAAAGGATATTTCAAACTTGGAGTTGGATTTTTGATTGGAGAATTTAGTAAGTGGTGTGCAGTTTTATTTTGGTATCAGCCAACAGCTTTGTTTAAGTAGGAGGTTTTGTTTAATGTTTATCTTGGATGATTGCGTGCGTGCGTGTGTGTGTGCTTTTTTAATTTATTGGCAATTTAGATACCGGTAAATAACGATAAAAGACTGCTACACTTGTGTTGGCAATAACAGCAGATATCTGTTTCAATGTGTTTTTGAAGGCAGATCCGGCGTTTAGAATTATGGTAGGCAGTAGAAAGTTAGGACAGTTGACAGTAACTTTAGGAATTTATAAATTGTTTTTGAAGAGCAGTTGCAGTTAAATGTGACTAAACTTTGTACTTTTTTTGTGTATAGATTATAAGATATAGTTGTAAGCTAACTTCACTCAAGTATATTAAGTATATTTTTGTCATGTGACTTTTGTTTCAGGCTTGAACAACATTGACCTCTGTTTGTTGTTCTGGAAGGAATTTTCGGCTAGAAGGTTCAAGGTTCTACTTCGCTCTACGCTAGAAGCTTTAATGGTAATTAAAAGATTTAACGAGTCGTTTATAAGGCTTAAAGAACCATAACTTTAACTTAAGAAAACAATCATTATAAGGAATTCTTTAATTGTTTTGTTGTTTGTTGTAGCATGCACACATCACGTTGGAGTCTTTTGGAAACATTTCAAATAATTCTTCTTTGGACTTTGGATTGTTTGGGAAAAAATATTTTGAATGCGGAAATCTGTTTCTCTAGTTCCCGATTTGAGTTCTGCCCACAAATAGTAGCAGCGGAATAAATTAACTACTTCTTACTGAATAGGTATGCCAAGGGATACTAGAATGTAAGGTATTTTAAACCGATGGTTTCCGATCCAAGTGAGCTGTTTTAAACGTAGAGTGAATTGAAATAAATGCAAACACACAATAATCAATGGATACGTGCAAGTGCTGAATTACATTAAACCGGCTAGAGTTAAAAGTGTTAAAGTTAATTGTGTTAAAATAAAGTCGTATTACATAATAATGGCAGTTATTTTATCTGCATTAACAGTTTAGCTAAATTATGACACTATTTGCTATATTTGCATACATCACATCACTATTTACTTAAAAAAGAAGATGAAACAATCCAGCGTTAGATATATTCGAGGATCTATTCAGTTTGATTTTGATAAGAAAGTCGAAAGTAAATGGTGATTTATTGAACGCAGAAATATACTTTCCTCACTAACCATTTGTTTAACAGTACAAATCGTAAACATTGTCCATTGTAAAGAGTGTAAGGAATTCGCTTATACAGTATAATAAGCCCTAGTTTAAACCAACCGATATCTAAATTTTACGGTTTAATTACACTTTTAAGACGAAGTAGCACGAATTTAAAATATGCATGGTTAACTTCTGAATAGGTGGCAGATAAAGCAAGTTTCTCAAGGCTAGCAATTGTGTAAAAGTTGCAATGTACACAAATCAATTTTCTTTTAATTTTCAAATAAATCTTAAAATACCTAAATTGGTTAAACGCCTGAGAAATAGCCCAAATTTAATGCAAAGCTAGTCAGTTTTTATGCTAAATTTATACCGAGTAGCATGTGTCAGTGCAATTAGTGTTTTTTATTGTTGCATATCATTATTTCCTAAATAATTCCCCAGTAAGTCCGATACATGCATAAGTTAGGTATTTTCATGCACTCAAATCCACGCCATCACAAGCAGCTATTTAATAGGGAAAACAGAATTTCTGTTGACGTAACTATTGAGGTTTAATCAACTTCTCATCGCAGTATTTCGCTTGGGAAATTACACCCATGTATGCCGGCTGTTCGCCATATTGACGTTAATAAAAATGCGTTGATTTATCATACCGCTTGGGTTAAGCAGACATTCCCATCCTTTTTTTTATCTTACGAGTTTGTAAGATTTATTGAAAGATGTAGCATATTATTCTGCCTTAATAATATTTTTCTGTATAGCGTGTGTTGGTAATACCAACTTGGTATTCGATTATCAATTCTTTCCTCTCACAATATTTGATGGAAGTTACTCAATTAGCCTTTCATTATTGTTTGTATATTTTCGTTGTTTCTTCAAATCGCAGCATGGTTGGGACTGAAAGAGATTTTTCAATTAGGTAGAACGATTGCATGTATAGCTAATATTGTAGTTTGTTGGAAGGAAGGAACATTATTTTTATATGTACGTACTGTAGTACCGTAGTAGATTTTTTATATTATCTTACTCCAAGATTGATGATGTGATGTTGATGTTATATCATTATACTTGGAAAATACGTACAAGTTCTTTACTACATATATTATCCTTATACGTGAGTTCAACCTTGTCGGGCGAGTTTTTTCATCTTGGTTTGGTTTCGTAGGGAGTGTTATACTATATATTACTGTTGGTTCCGTTTTTGTGGAAAAAGTAAAGCGTTCTTGTGTATACGCTGTAAGACAGTTAGAAGCTTTATGCTCTTGCACTTGACTGTACGCTGCTACTGAACTACCTGTTAGTTAATACCCCGATTGATATAAATGATTGTGTATCAACTCGGTTTAACACTCTACATTCGAAAAGCTCATAGTTCATGGTCGAGCTAGGGTGAAGTCAACATTTTTTAAAGTTTCAAACTTTGTCATGAATATGCAAGCTTAATATATAGATGGACCATCATATCACTTTAAATAACAAAAAGCTCTTTAGCCAGGAGTAGTTAGTGTTGTTGTTGGTAGTGCGGATTTTGCTATATTTGCTAAGATTTATCGTTGTAAATATGTTTCTATTTTTCTTAAACAAATACTGTGCTGAATGTATGCAAGATAAGTAACGTCATATGATTTCTAGACATGTGCTGTTTACGATGAAAGTTTTAGACGCACTTCTTTAGTCTGCTTGTCCTTCATAGTGTATGCTAAAGTTTGGCTTGAGTTTCAATTGCACGTATTCAATTTAAATTCTATACGTTACATCCTAAGAAGGTTTAGAGATTCTTCTTAGTGTGAAGATTTTGAATGTTGTATCCAGGTAATAATTCGACTCTAGTTCTCACAATTTCCCACGCTATCACAAATGTATTGAACCTGCTGGGAAAATCCAGTTTCATTTCAGTTGACCAAACTATTTGTTGTTCTGAATGTGAGGTGGTTTTGTAAGTATTAAGAAATCGGTTGACCCCACAAGAGCATTCTTAAAGCAGATAGAATATTATGCGATTATGTGAGTGACGATGTTCTAGTTACAGTTTAGTTATCGAATCTGTTAAGTGGCAGAGCAGTTCATTTAGCTGACGTTTGAATATCCTGTGTAGTAATTCATTAATTGTAGCTTACGCAAATCTCTGTCTATATGGCTATATATTTGAATTTTCAGGTGGTAATAGCCATTGCCCACACCGCACTTATTTATTATCGTTAAAACATGAGTTCTCTAGATAAGATGAACTTTGGTACTTGATATCATGAAATGTTCTTCTATAGCGTATAAAAAAGTCATTTGATCTCCAAAGTTATATCAGGCTTACAGGAAGGTCATTGTCTCTCTCACCTATGGCCGTCACTCATATTTGGTTCTTTGTCTGTTGAATGTAATGTTTATGGAAGTCAGAATTTAATCTTTGCTTTGAAATGGTATGAGTATGGTAGATCCTATCCAAATATTGAATGTTATTAGATATCGTGTTTCGATGATTTAAATGGGTTGGATTTATACAGCTAATGCACTTGTCATTCAGAGAAATATTTGTAATTAGAAAATCTCGTCATACATAGGCGTATTAAAAGACTAAGATGACTGCTCACTTGGATACAAAATACTACTCTCGGAAAGCTTATCGCATGGTATAAAATTTGTAAATTTTGATGTTGTTTCAGAAGTTCAAATATAATTAAGCCAATCAATTCCCTGAAATCAAAGTCGACCTTGTCTAGTGAAAGATAATTGCGTTGAATCGGTAAATATATCTCCCACTGTATTGATTACATTATTTACCTAATAATTGTTTGGACTGACTTATGCCTGCGTAGTTTAATCATGTGTTTATATTTTTTGCGTATTGAATTTTTAGGTTTGCTAGTCTGATCCATTGATCAACCGTGTTGATTGATCCGTCGAGAAAGAATAACTGAACATTTGCGCCAATTTACGTATCTTGGGATTGCCAGAACATGTAAGTGGATGTATAATACATTTTTATTCGAAGCAAAGTAAACAGCATTCACTTTCGTTTTACATTAAGTTCAAGACCCTTTCTCAATGCCACACTAAAGTTTGCCAAGATGATCCATATGCTGCATGCTTGCATGCATTTTTTGCTTTTTACGACGAACTCGGGGATTTTCTTGGCAAATATACCGTGTTATGATTTTTCCTATGTATCTTATAATAGATTTGGCGTAATCTTTTCTATTTTTCGCAGAATCCACATAACAGGATTTATCAGTGGATGTAGTAGTCATCATACTGTGGAGAAATTTCATAGCAGGTGAAGATACTCATCTGCAGCGGGCTAATAATTAACGTTACACAACTTCACCAAGTTTTTTGTGCTCAGTTCTAAACTTGATACTCAGTGATCATGAGGAGGTGATATCACAAAAACTATAACAAATTTAAACATGAGAACACCTACGATAATACAACCGTTTTAATTTTAATTAAGTGCAAATCAACGGCTAGTGTAATTTGTGCGAAAGTCCGCATTTAAAGGCCTTCAAAATGGTGGCCGTAAATAAGAAAAGAATTAGTAGTGAACTGCTACACATAGCTTTAGTTATAACTTTGCTTCGTGGGAATAATTATAGATATTATCGTGGCTCTCCTGTGATAAGTAGTAATTATTTCAATGACATTGGTGTCTCCAACGACATCATGGGCCCAAGCTGGGCTTACTCTCGTACATCATTTCATCGAAATTTTCATGAGCAGCCGCTGTATGACATGAAGTCGCTAGGGGGGAGTGCTACTATAGAAGAGCTGGACGCAGAATATATAGATGAAGACTTCGATATAGATCTCAACATAATTAATCAACTGAGATCATTAACGTTAAGTCGGTTCAATAGTTTACCTAGGTTGGGAAAAAATGAACCTACGTTCCAAGATATAACAGCATATTTGCTCAGTGAATCTGTCAATCCTTCGGACAGCGTGTCGGTTCCTGATGTCGCGGAATATGATTCCGCGGTGTCTCCTGAAGCTATGGAAGCAGAAATGACGGAGCTCTCTCAGGATTCGCCTGTACACTCCCCGGGGATAGACTCTGGACATGAGGAAACTGGGGACGATGCTGATACTCAGTCTACAACATCTGAGTCTGTGAAGGAATTTTCTTTGGATGTAGCAGCTCCAGTAGCAAGAAACTCTCAAAGGAGAGAGTCGCATGGATTCCATTCGGACTCTGAAGAAGAGGTTCTGGCTTACCTCATTGCCCAACATGGAGTGGAGGATGAAACAGTCGTAACGAATACACTTGCTGAAACAGAAGGATTTGGTGAGACTGAAATAAAACTTGAGCCGATGGAAGAGACTATCGATGACCATGTTGAAGTAAAACAGGAGCAAGTTGATGAGTCTGATGTCAAACATGAGGCATCTGTGGAAGATATTGATATGTTGGAAGAATTGTTTGCTGGAGATCCCTTAGATGTCACCTTACGCACATCCCCGTATTATGACGACAATAGCGAGCTTGATCAGGTACATACGTTTTCCATTAATATTCATGGCTTGAAATGTATCACTCACTACCGGCACCATGAGAATATTGTTATGTTTTTGGAAATATATATACACATACATGTACGTATACCTGTAAACTGTGATTAATTGAATGAGAAAAGGGTTGTTGCATAACATAGACGGCCATTGCTTCGATTTTACTGATTATTTTTTTTGACATTTATCAAAGATTAGAAAAGTGTTCTAGTGTAACAGGCACACTTTACGTAAGTGCAGAACCGTTGTGCACGGTGTATTATGATACAAATAAAAGCCAAGTTTTTTTATACACAAACAATTTTGAAAACGACCATCAACAACCATAACGCATGTTTTGACAAAAATACTTGGGTGAAATGATGTATGAGTTGTTTTATGCCTCCGTGTGTATTGTTAATAGTCGTAAAAAGGAGGAAGATAGAAATTGATAATATAAAATAGAAAAGTTCCGGTGAGCGGTCCTGTAGATAGATGCCTTTATGTCCCTGTACCTATGTGCTTTTGGGTGACAGGTAAGAAGGATGAGGCATGGGCATGAGATCATGGGACAACACAGGAATGATTTGTGAGGAGATGAAATTAGTCAATTGTGTGTCTGCTGGAGCCGCTATCATTGTGGTTTGTGAGGGCTATAAGACCACCTTCTTCAAAATGACTTTGGTCTGACCCCAACACTTTCTTTCTTTTGAGAATACTCTGAATGCTTCCCATTTATCATTTCGTTTTGACACCTTTCACAATGTAGAACATCATACAGAATATTTGGATGCACATTCCATAATATACTGCACACACACACATATGAGTCTCTTTCCCCGTTGTGAAATGATGTATTCTATGTAATAGTCCACCCTTTCGTTTTATGAGGAGTAGGAAACTGCTCCTGAGATAAACCTTTGATAATGCTTTTGTGTACAATTGTCAAAACCATGCAGCCGCAAAGTCATGCAAGCTTGTAAACGGAATGCTATAAAAATAATTTGTTATACTTATCTTACCATAACTTAACTTGAAGAAATGACCGCAGTCCACAAGAACACAGAACTCTCCATTTGTGGAATATGGGATGTTCTTTTCAGAGCTTTTGATGCTTTTTTATCAAGATTGCGATCATTAATAATGTCACCGGAGTGTTTCCTTCTACAAAGATTTCATGCTGGGTCTTGACCCTATGAAAAGAAAAATATTCCTCAAATATTTTTTTTTCTTCAAAAGACCGTAGGTAGTAATATCGTAATCGTAGCTTGCTAAAAATAGCTACAAAAAAGTGAAATTCTCATGTGAAACCAGTATTTAGAAGAGCCGATGTCAGAGCCAGATTGTACCACACTTGACGACAATTCTTCAAGTACGAGTATATCATCAAGTAATAATTTGTGAGGGCTTTTGCATAGGTAGCTAAGAATTCTTAGAATCGGCCATTCATACGAGGCTGTTAGTCTTGGAAAATCAGGGTGACCTTCACAATGAAACTGGCGCATGAGCCAGCTAACATTTAAAACATTATAACCGACTTCCTTTCAATAGAGAAAAACCCTTTAGTTAGTATTTGCATTTGTGGTAGTCTTTTTGAACACTTAATGAACTAGTTATTACAACACACAGCAAATACGGAGACAACTACATGGAATGTAATAAGTACAAGTGTTAAGGTAGCACACTTACTTACAATTAGTCTGACGTAAGCTAGAAATTGTGCTGAGTCGACTTCCATTCAAGACGATGAGTGTTACATTACAAATATAATGATGAAAATCACGATGATTATGCAGTCCCTATTATATTGGCTTAGTTGGTTACTAAAATTGTATGTCCGTTTTTTGCATTATTATTTTCACGACATTCGCAGATTCACTGAATATGGATGCCACGATGTGGTCTGTATCAAAAACATGTAATAGTAGAGATTTCGGGAAATTAAGCCTTTACTCGATTGCGATGGCGATTTAAAAGATGTATACAAATATATTTTTCGATAATTAGTACAATCAGATAAAATACCTAAATAGTTTTGAATCAAATCAAATATACGCCTGTTTTAGTAGATTTAGTAACATCTTTTTTGACCTACCTACTATTAATCACAAACAAAGTTGGTAAAATCCACATAGTTCGCCAGTAATTGCTATCTGTTAGGTTACATTTTATTTGGCTCAAGTTATACATTGAAATGGTCATCAAAATTTTGAAACTTTTAATTCCAGACTACCTTGGAACTATTGGAACATGTTCATCTTAACGAAATCGGCGGAGCGGCTGGCATTGGTCATATATCTCGTGGAGACTGGCAAGATGATAGAGATTATAGTGAACTCCCCGACCTACTCATTGAAGCCGAGAGATCATCACTGGAGTTTTACAAGGTAAGAAAGCTATTGCTACAAATGCCACACTTTTACTTCTGTAGAATTTTCGTTAAACAGACACTGCCCTGCAGCCACTAAAATCTAGGCATTTTTATTTTATTAAGTTAATTTATTGCATGAAAGTAAAGCCCACCAGTGTATGGAATTAATTTCTCTCTTATGGAAAAGCAAATGTTTACGTGAGATATGTTAAAGTCACGTAGATGAAATGTCTATTTTTTTATAAATACGAACGCATTTCAGCGTATCAGATTCAAACAAAAGTGGTGAATAAACTCGAACTCACGAGCTATACTCTTGTACTGCATGTCTCGAAAATGCCAGTTTATAATCTGAATAAATGTTAGACTCCGCCTTCAGGACAGCAGTAATGTGGATGCTGGTGAAGTCATAAAGGTAGAGAATTAGTTATAGATAGAAAAAATGGAAGCTGGACTGCTGCGTACAGTCGGATGAGAATGTTGATAATGATGAGTATGGAGCTCATGCTGAGAACCAAAGGGAAAGGAATAGTTGCCTGGTTGCCTAGGCTGTTCATTGTTGTTACTCTTTTATTCATAACTTTGAACGCAAGCTAACCATAGTAAAAAAATGAACAAAAGATGCGCAGGAGAGTTCTCATGGACGCCGGAAAGAGTTGGCTACGCTTAAGAACATAGTCTAAAGGGAACATCCACCCCTTTTTTTCAGGATGCTGACAATCTACCATTGTGTGGTTGTCCAACGTCTACAGATTCGAAGTTTTATGACGCTCTCCTAAATTTGATGATGTATTTAGGTTTTCAGACGTAGGTTGCATACTGTTTTAGTCTAAAATGATAGTCGGATAAGAGCATTTTATTTAGCAATAGCCGAATAAACTAGACATACTATTGAAGATGCAAATTAATTTTGTTTACAGAAATTTAACAATGTCTCGGAAACTGAAATGTCGCAGGCTATTGCACCAAAGGTCATTCACGGTAAGTACATAATATGAAAACTTTAATTGCGCTTCTTGCTTCATTCCCTATTGGCAGAACACCCTTTTCTTATATTTAGCAACTATGGCTGTAAACTTTTCGAATCTGGCTTTTAAAATGCGAATATGTTACTCTACGCGTGGCTAATTTTAGGAGTAAACTTGCAAATCCCAAACTATGCTTCTGTAACCTTGATTGAAAAACTGAAATTTATTGTGAGGTTGAGCGTACTCAAAGTAAATGAAGGGTAAATGTATGTGAAATGAAGTGGTAAAAAATATGTCTGCCACGATGTGAGAGTGAGCGCTCAAGTTTTTACATGATCTACTTGGGATTCCAAGCATGGTAATGTATTGAAAAAAGTTCGGAAAGTTTAATTAAACCGGTACTGAAAGGGTATTAGTATAATCAAGAGTGAAAGGTGACGACAGACCTGAGATTGAGACGACAGGCTGGGTCAAAACCTTTTCCATTAAATATCATTCATGTATGACGAAAAGAACAATATCGTGCACCAAAAATCTGCTTCTTATAAAAAAGAGTAAAAAATATGTTTCCATCGCCATACTTTCAAAATGATTTAATGGATACATGTAGACGGAATATTGGCGTGGCAAGCCGGCAAACATTTGACTCTTGCTTTTTTCTTGATTTTTACCTGTTGCCACAGCTTTCATTTCCACAACTGGCTGTTGACTTGACTCGCTTGAAACGTTGTTACAATTTGATAATAGGTTGTCAAATGGTGTTGGTAGATGTGTTCCATTTGATATTTATTTTTTCTCATCTGTTGTGGGCTGCCAGCAAGTTGAGTAGTGACAGACAAGTGGAGTATGCCCAAATCTTTGGGAAAAAAGACCGAGAGTACTCATTACATTGAAAGCATTCGTCGGATCCTTTCTGAGATAAGTGAATCTCTTTTCCACTTCATGTCTTCCTTGCTCCAATATAATAAGGCGGAGATTTCTCCGTAATTTGAAGTACTCATCGATCTCACTGTAATGTATTAAATTGTTGGGAAATATCAATGATGAAGATGTTGGTTTTTTTGAGATGTGTCGTAATGTGCCCCGGTGGATTTCACATTTATTTTTATCTATTTCATTCCCAACTTTTTTCCTGCATTGTTTCTTTTCTCAAAAGTAGGCAAATTTGCAATAGTTATCTTGCATTCGTAATAATAATTTATCACTTGAATGTACAACTGGAGTACAACTGAGTGATAAGATATGTAAGGAATATGAAAAGAGGCGAAGCGAAAAAAAATCATTTAGATTCCAAAATTTCTAGACTTCAATTGACGAATTTTATTCTAAAGTATTCAATCAAAGCTAAGCTGAAGTTAAAAAGCGCTTTTGAAGAATCTCTCGTGAGATTAGTTACGCATATAGAAAGGTGCTCCATGGGTGCTTACTACTTAAGTATCCATGTACAGTAATACTAATCCCTTGATTGTCAGCTCACTTCATATCTTTGCATTGAATGTTGTATCGTTGCATGCATCGTAATCAGTATTCGACTGGATCCATTTCTCCTCTAAAATCTCAAAGTCGAAATGTAATCGGGGAAGTAGTGCTTATTTGACGTTCATGGGTAACTGATTTTTTCCCGAAGAGTTTGACTTTTGTGAACGTGAAATAAAATGATTACTTGTATGTACAGATGCATATATATATATAGATGCATATAGTCGCACTGGAAGACGCAAACAAAAAGGAGAAAACAACTTATACAATATATAATAGTCGTTAGATCAGTCTAGAAATTTTTGACGGCTACATATCATTTGTCATGTTAACCGAATTCCCATTTTTCATTTATGATCTGTTGTAAATCTTGTGCAGGGGAATATGACCATGGTTCATCTGTCGGTGAATAGAACGTTTAAGTCATACTTGCACAACGCGAGTGGTAATGAAGTTATGCTGCATCATTGTTGCGTGCTACCCCTGAGAGTGAGTTAAAATAGTCACGCTACTTCTTCTAAAAGAGCAGAGAATAAGGGTATCCAGGACTTTCGAGGTTGCTCTCTCTGTCAAATTGAAATCTAGGATTTGGCCTTATCTAATGGTGTATCATGATACTTGTAAAGTTTGTGAACTTCTGTGATAATGCGACATTATTAAAATTGTATTGTTTAGTTCAAAAATGTTCAATTTGCATTTAGTATGACATGTCGAGCAGGGATGAATGTTTTTGCACAAATGCAAAGTGTTTGAAACATTTTGCTTTTAAGTCACCTTCGCCTTGAAATACTTGAGTTAGTATACTAGCGAAAAAAAGATTTTTGTACCAATTTGTAATGGGGATTTTAAAATTTGATTGCTTCCTCTTGCTCGAGCAAGGCATTGTGGCAAAGTTTACTCATATTAATGCCACATAAGCATCTGGGTTTGTAGGTACATGTTGTATTATTGTGAGTTGCGCCTTCACATATATGATTAATGATTTTACCTATCATAACTCATATTTGACATGAATATTTGAAATCTCTAAAGAAAGAGAGTAAACACAACTTTTCCAGTATAGTTTGATGAAACAGTACACCATTGCCTAATATTTTGTTCGGTAAGGTTTGTCCAACACTTCCGTCTTCTGTATATATATTTTATCCTGCTTAAAACGAACGGAAAATATATTCCTTACCAACCTCATGTAGTACTGCTCATTTACAAGAAAAAACTTAAAATGCTGTACTTTGGGGCAATCGATTAAATAGATTAACCTTTTGAATCTAACATTAGATGAAACACGCATGCAATTTATTAATGTGCGATCGTCTAATTTTTGTTTCAAAAGTTGAAATTTGTTGGGAAAATAGATAATCAGATTTTGGTTGCTCGCGAACGAGTTGATAGAATGCGTTTACGTTGCCCCATATATGTTTGTACTGGAATTCTTTTGAATTAGATTTCTGTATCACAAAATGCGTATCATTACAGAAATGAATATATATACTAAATATATATAAATAAATATTAGGGCATATCGTTTTATGTCTAATCTCTCCTCAAAATAGTATAAAATGACTTTATCCGTCCTGGAAAAGTGGGGGTTGTCAAACAACACCAAAATTTAGACGAATATGTGATATTTTGACTAGTGACTTTGACAGTCAAAGTAGTTTATATTTAGGACAAGTTTTCTACTTGGTACGAATTATTAATGCTGAGAGAGGAGTATTCTTCCGATAAAAATAATTCCAATGCACTGTTTGCTCAGCATACCAGGCAGGCTGTTGTTGATTAACAAAGAGATGAAAAACAGAGCAAATCCGTGTTCTATGTAAATTATACCCTAGATTCCTCATGTGTCGTTTTTGGCCTTATATAATTTTATCTTAACGTTAAACACAATCTTGTGAGGGTAACACAGAAAGAAGGGATGAAATGTTGAATTTTAACAATGCAACTTCGGCAGGCTATGGTAACCCAGCGGGAATACAAAAGTATATATCATGGCACCCATCCTTGAAATGACTTGCAAGTTTTTAGACCTGAAACCAACTTCATTCCCATTCCTTATGATGTTTTAGTGATTACATAGACTTGCGTTATGTTCAGTTCTTCATCAAAGAGAAAAATCTCTCCACCGAAGGGTGGTTTTGCTTTTTCAGTTGTTACACCAGAGAAGCTGCATGAAGATGAAAATGTTGCATTACTAAATGATAATGGGATGTAGGGAAGCGAAACGCTTTCTTTTTCGTGTATAGTCACCATCATTGAATGCTGGAAAAGCTGATCAACGCTTTTGAAGTTCTAACATGTTCATGTTGTTTGACTTTGGCTGCTTGAATCTTTGAGAATACAATTTTAGTTTTGACTTGAGACTTGAGAATTTTCAATGATAAAAGTCTCTAGAGACATTGGTTGTATGAGATACACAATGAAATGATGGTTATGTTTATTTTTAACATTAGCGAACGTACGAAGGGGTTTCACTAACTGGATAGGTAAAGTAAACCATTCTATGATGAGCGAGTCAAAAATGTTAAAATGAAAAACCAAGGAGATTATTTTTTATCAATACTCTGGTCATTTGGTTATGAAGCAAATATTAAAATATGTAAATATTGGCTCAAATTCCCAACGTATATGCTATAACTAGTAAACGGCTTAACTACATGCTTCCGTACTCACCTTGCCCACAAAACATACATAGATGCGATATGCGGTCGGTTGTATCCTTATATCTGTGTAATTGTACTATTGCTAGTACATATTTAATACTATAAATATTATTTAATTCTTAACATGCACAAATTTTGTCTCCAAAACAGATAATTCTTCAGTGTTATGATATCTCAAGGCTTTAACCGTGTTGTCTTAAGTTTCCCCAATTTGAAGGTTCTGACTGTAGTAGGTCCCCAAGTCTTTGCAATTTAGCTATTTATTAACCATCAAGCCATCCCAGTTATATGACAAGTCCTTGTGACGCATGCTTGTCTGCATAAAAATCTCGAGTCTTCCTGTGTTGCAAAGTTAAGATGTGAAAGGGCAAAAAATCGTTGGTAAAGTAAAAGCACGATGTGAAGTGAAGGACATAACACGCATTTTAGTTATGATTTATACATGCGTAGCATTAATTCAAGCGGAAAAGGTTACTTCTGCGTATTATATTTGAGCAAATGTTAGAGTTTTCCAAACTAAGAGACCTGACAGCCTGACATTGCTGCTTAGGCATAATGCTTTGATTCCTTTCAGCGATTACTAGCGCAGTAAGTATACTAAAAAGGAAATGGCGTTGCTGTACTTTTATTTATTTATTGTGAAATGGCTTTTTGTGTTAGCATTTATTGCGGAATTGAAATGATTCAGGCATTAGTTGATCTACATGCAATGATTAGAAATTATTGGCATCTCAAAAACTGCGAATCAAGTTGGATATAGCTCTTAACAAACTTATTGTCGGATCTTTTCTTGCTTCGTGTAAGCATTTAAAAAAGGATGTAAATAAAGTTTGAAAAATCATTTACATCCTCATGGATGTTCTGACTAATGAGAAGTTCAAATGAATAACAAGATACCTTAACGCTTTTGCATGTATTGAGCATCCATGGAAAATCATGTCACTCACCTATGTACCTGTGTAATGAAAGTGACATCGTAACTTCTTACAGGGCAGTGGATGCTCTGGTGGAAATGGAATACAGGTGTAAATATGGATTCATTGTCCATGAATGAATAACCACTTTATATTTGGGTCGAGAATGAGATGGTAGAAAGACAGACCTGGATGAAAATTAGTATAAACCGTTGTTCTGACTTGCGGCAGGTCAAGTTTGAGTAGTGACTCGTTGATTTCATATCACCTGGTTCTTATTTGCTCATTGAAGCCAGCTGATCCTTCAAGTTGCAAGTTGTTATGATGATGGCAGCAGAAGACGAGAAAATCTCAAATAATGGAGAATGAGTGGCCAAACTCTCAGTGTTGATATTCATGATGACGATAGCAACAAAGATGACGACGATGATGTTGTTAGTTTTTGATAATGGGGAGAAATACTACGGAATAAATGACGGTCATCATCGTCATCCTCCTCATCATCATCAGAATATCAGCAAAGTGTACATTGTTTGCCAGTAGAACAGCAGTTGTAGTGTGCTCGTAGTAGTAAAAATTCGTATGGGCAAGTTGCTGTTGCCGTTTGTAGTTTACTAATAACAAAACGAATGAGCACCACAGTTATCTCCATCTACAATCAGCATTTGTATGAGAGAGTAGTATTTGAAAAGTACAAATGAAAATGAATTTGTGCTTTTGGGTTTCTTAGGCGGAAGGAAGGGTCTTTTTACTCTTTTAATGAATGAAAGTGAGATTCTCTCATCATCATGATGAGATGCAATTGCTTTTACCTTTTAAATGTTTTCGCTCATGATGTACTATCCATACATTACACACAGAGTTAAAACAACGAATCATCATCATGGTCTTGTATTTTTAAAGAATTTGCCATTGTCATTATTTGCTTCAAGTGCAGTTTTTCCACAACAACTGTTACATGAATCAGGAGGTTTAGGGCCAAGGACTTGCAATTAAACACTGTTTTGTTGTAGCTGAAATTAGTATTTTGTTACATTTGTTTGCGTTTCAAGTTTGCATGTTGCTCTAGTTTGCAACTTGGCGAGAAACAAATTCACTGTAAGGGAAGCGGCAACTCTTTCATGAATGAGTTTTATAAAGATAAGGCTTTCGGTTGATCTGAAACTACAACATTATTTTAACTTCTTAAATATGTGTATTTATGTGCTTTTCTTTCGTGTGGCAAATAAATAGTTTCTGCGATGCTACGAAAATACTAAGCATTGGTATTCATGCTGCAGCTTTTCCAAAATTGATAGCATTTTTTACCTAATTTTCACCTGTGAATTTAAAGGTTTCGCCTGGATGAGCGCAAAATACTATGAAAATTAGTATTTTTACTAGGATGATCAAATTCCACACATTGCATTACTTTTTACAAAGGCATATGGTGCAAATATTAAAATATTTCACTCCTATGTAATTTTGCGTTTTTATTTGTGAAGCGCTAACGACAAGAGAAGTATGGTGCGTTTGTATGTATGGAAATCGTTTCGAAACTCGCTTTTCACGCGTTCTCATGTTGCTTGTTGACTAGCTGAAATCTGAAACTACCTTATATAGGGAATCCGAAATAATTGCACGAATACATCACTCGACGTTCGAAATTATATGGAATGAAATTACTTTTTTATGAGAATAAAATGAGTAGTACTTCATGAATATAGCTGCAATGCAAGTCGTGTGGTTGAAGAATAACAAAGACCGTGTGTGATCGCACCGTTAACTTTACTCGAATTCAGGTTCCCTTCCCTATTTTTACACTTAATGTGATGGCTCACCTGCTTTTACGAAATTCGAGAGCCATTTCGTCATTTGTCGAATCTCGTGGTGCTTATAGAATGCAAGTAACTTTTTATTCCACGCGTCATTACAATTATCCTAGTATTTTAACTGTGACATATGAAACATGCATTTTGGGCGCCTGATGGTGAAATTATTTGATAATTATCGAATAGTTGCTACTACACATTTTTCCGTTGAATGCAAACCATCTGAGTTCAGAATTCGCTATCTGGTTTTCGAATTTAAAAAAGTTTACTCACTCAACATGGTCGCATACTGCTTTCTAAATTGAATTTAAACCATGTGTGCCATTTAAATCAAAAAGGTTGAAAATATTCTCAACATTGCTGTTTCGGTGTGATGGAGGAAAATTTAGAAAACCGCAGTAATCTAATAATTACGATAGAATAAATAGAAAACGTTCCAAAACCACAAGCGGAAAATTACCTTTGGATTTTCCGTTGGATCACGAGGATAATTTAATTTGACAGTGCAAAATTTGTACCTTGGATGTATTATATTTTCAGTTTTAAAAGTTACCATTACAATAATAATTGTGACTTGCAGAATATTATTAAAATTGTATTGTATTATGATCATCCTCTGAACGGCATATTTTTTGTACTGCTGTTATGAATCGGAGCAGGATTTTTACAAGACTGCAACGGAGTGTTAGATTAAATGTGAGGTAAATAGCTCCATCTAAAGAACCAAATGTGAGTGCTTCGAATTAGTCCTACTTCCTGCCCTGCATGTTGTACAAGTCAGTAATAAAACTCATAAACTGTATTGCTTCACCTTAGCATCTACTTTTGTGTTTTCAATCGATTATTATGATGAATATGGGGTTTACATAGGCCACCTTTGTTACACTTATTTTAGTATTTTTTTGTCGTTGAGAGTTTTTTTTTGAAACGACTAGCCTCGAGCGTGACTACAGATTTGTCCTTCCTTCTTAGGACAAAAAGTTTCCGCGAATTATTAATATGCTCCATATGCGTCATATCGTAAATTAAATTGTTATAATTTGCAATACACACCCAACTCTACTGCTGTAAGCCAGTACTCAAAAAACAGATTGTGAGCAACATTTTCCCAACCTAATGCGATGAAAAGTCATGGAGAGCAATAAACTTGTCACAACAAGGATTTTTATATTGAGAAGGTGGAAGTATGCATGATGATTTCAAGTTGAACTTTACTTCACAATTATAAAAACCATCGCCGAATTGTTAAGTACGCCCACAAAAAGTACATTTCATGATATGAATTCCCAGGGCTGACTATTTACTTCTCTGACAGTTGAGTGAGATAGATATATACAATAATTGTCGTAAAGATTTTGAAGTAATAATGACTGGCAGGTCAAGTGCATTTCAACACTTCTCTTGTACCGTGGGTTTGACTGGGGTGATGTGAGTTGTAGTAGTGAGAACTCAACTAAAGATGAGCTTTACCTATTTTGGAAGGAAAGGCGTACAACAAAGACGTGTAGCATGGACAATATTGAAATATAAAAAATTTATACCTGTTAGAGTTGCTCATGTACAGAGATATTGTAGGAAACTCTTAGTATCACCACTTTGCTTTCATTCGTGTACATATGTATATGGAGCGGAGCATAATGATAAAATTTGGTCGTGTGGTGGGGTAAAATGTTGATGAAAGATATAATCATGAGTGAGAGCCGAGAGCCTGTCTGTTATTCAAGGTAAGGGAACCACTTGAATACATCACTTGCCTCTAGCGTTGTTGACTTTTTAGCCTCGACTTGAATGCAAGACTGAGGAAATTGCTCCTCTGTATGTACTATTCCTATTCCTTCTAACTGCTGTCTGGTAAAAACCTGAAGATTTTTGAGTGTCCAATTCAAGTACAAGTTGAGGCGATCAAGATGAGGAAATTCATTTTCTTTTTAAAGATGTGACATGAGCTTGGATCTTTGGATCGCTTCATCGTCGACTTGATGGTTGTGTGTGTGTGCATGTACGCTTTACTCGTGATGCGATGTCAAGTAAAAATGTTTAAGGGAAGAAGATGCAAGTTATTCTAAGCACTTGACAATAAGAAGTCGAATGTGTACTTTAGCTTGCCGTCAACAAATGGTAATGCTGACCGCATCCTTTTGTCAACACGGTTGTCCCTGATTGTTTCCTCAGAGCGTATATGTTTACTTATGTATTTTCCTTGGATATTACAGTTTCACCCGGAGATTTCTTTGCTTTTCAGAGTTGGAATTGTTGAATGGGCTGTAGTATATATGTAGAGTGGAAAAAAGTCCAAGGAATAAATAACCTTTGTATTATATTAGTTCTGGAACAGGGCTACGTTTTGATAGTACGCACATCATCCACAGAAACTTTTGGGATTGCTGAATAATATGATATTTTGAATGATAAATGTGTTCAAGTCAAGTTGATGCACCTCTCCCTGCACTTGTGCATGCACCGGAATTTCCCCCTCTGGATTGACGATGGATAAATGTGTTTTGTTTATGTTATGTGACAAGAAATGAATGTCATCAGTCAGATTCTCTTTCAAAATAAATGTCGTGGCTCAAGTGGTCCTCCGTTTCTTCTGGAATGTATGTACGGAGGAGATAGCAAATAACATTGTTATTCAGGTCTGTCGTGAGTCATGACACCTGCCTTGTGCTAGGGTTGACTTTCCACATTATTCACTCATTTCTTATTTCTAGTTTATAACTTTTGACGCTACATTTACTATGAGTTTTATCGAGACAAAACGTTTTTTTTGTTCTTTCAAATGTATGGATAATTGCAATTTTCAATACTGTTTTTTTAATCAAGTGTCAGGTATAATGTCGACCTTGATAGTATCATTAGTTAATAATTTTGATACTACTTTGATGAAATGTATCATGCTACACACGATAGTATTAGTATTTTGTTTTTATCTACGAAAAAAAGAAAAGAATGGCTACTTTATCATCGGTTCATATGCACGCATCTAAAGTCAAAGTCAAAACTGTAATTTCCAGCATGTTTATTTCTTTTCGCCTTTGGAGCTTGGATCTCGTCTGACAGATGGATTTAATTTGATGGAAACGCTGAACCTATTAATCCAGTGACGCGGGATCGCACCATCGTACGGCCGATGATGATCGTTGGTATACGTTTGATGTTATTTTGAAGACAGTATATAATCAAGCAGACGTGGTTTCTTTGTAAAATGAATATGTAAAGAAAGCGTAGACGTGGAGAGGGAAAAAATTTAATGAAATGAAAAATGTTGGGTCATCCTGCATCTATTGTACCTGGACCAACGAAATAATAATGATTGGTTCCGCTACAGTAATAAAAGAATAATATTGTGTACAATTTGGTGTACTATTACCTAGAATGCTTTTTTTTTCTTTTTTCATATTCATACTCTGATATAGTACACGACGGGATGGATGTGTGGTTAATATAAAGTACAATCCACGTCCTATAATATTTAGTGCTGCATTAGAAGCCTTAAGAGTTTGCCCATTGTTCGAAGGAGAAGGGCGAGGGCAGCTATTTGCTTTTAAGGATAATCGTTTGAACACATGTATTAAAAAATAAATTTTAATTCGGTTTAAGCTCGTTAAGCTATAGCAGAATATTTTTGGCTGTAATTTATTGTTGAATTTTTTTGCCTTTGCGCTCCCTGCTTTGCAAATGAATATATATGAATGAATATGCAATGAAGATTTTATTAGTAAACTTGAGGTTTTTGTTTTATGTAGAAGAAGATGATTCTGAAAATGAACCTCACACTTCGTCCTCGGTCGGAAACGGGTTTCACCTACCAGTTATTAAGGTCGAGAAAGAAGAACACAAGAGAAAAGTCGTAGCATCCAGTAGTTCTCAAGATGCAGCTTCTGAGGAAATTTCTTACCCAACACCAGACATGCTGACCGTAATGTTCGGTAAGATTCTTTGTGTTAGTCACAGTTTTACGCAGTCAATTTTGCTTCCTTCTAGTTTTTAAGAATTGGCTGCATTTAACGTGCGGGGGAAGTGTTCTGGCATCACTTCATGGAACTAACATTGAAGTGGATTCGTTGGCTTTGAGGATGCAATTTCCTACTGCAAAATGCCTGGCAATTCTGCATGTAATACGTAGTAGGGTCTCATTCTTTGCGGTTACAGTTGACTTCCCTTAGCCTCACTGTTGGCTGCAAAGAATATGAATCGATTCATGGTTTAATGTTGATGGATAGTGAATAGGGATAGTTGAAGGCATTTGCATACCTACAGGAGGTAAAAATCCGATTACTTTGTTCCTCATGATTATATTATAGTTATGAAACACTTGAAGCAGCTAGCGTGCTGTTAGATGGCTTATGTAGTGTTTTCACCCCTTAAACGTAAATGTGGTCTTAAATCCTATTTTGACTAATAATCCGAGTTGAAAAGTCATTTCCACGCAGCGTTTTACTTTTACCGATAGATCCTCCTGCACATACTTGTGTATCCTTCCATGCAAAACTTTTAGTTCACTTAACTTAAATAGACTTTTATACAAAGATGATGATAATGATGGACGAATAGGATTTTTGAGTGTGTGAAGCACAGCAGCAGAGCGGCAGTAAAAATTTGACAGAGTCTATCGAGGCGAAGCACGGCCTGAGAAGCATTATTATTGTTTCAAATCGATTATTCCAATACGCTTATAACCATGGCAGGTTTTGTGGCGTTGGTGAAGCGTACCAGAGTGTGAGAGACGAGCCAGCGGATAGGTTTTTAAGGCCTTGCCTTGGCAATTTTCGAATAAGAAGAATGACTTGGCAGATTTGAGGCAAAAAAGAGTGTAGGAATGAGATACGTGTAGCTTGAGAGAGGAATGAAGCGTCTTGTGAACCAAGAACATTACATCCGTCACTTCACATTGGCTCAGCAGGGGCTGAAATACCTAGTGCCGCAACAATTGGATGCGTTCAGTTAAAACATTCATTTAAAATATTCTCGGAGCTTCTCGTACAAACGCTATTTTAATTCTAAACAAAGTATCAACGTGCATACTTGACTGCACCGCTCACAAACTCGTTGGGACTGTTGTTTATAACTAAAAATTTCTCATATATACCTACCTGTGATTACGTGGATGGTCGTGCATGGAAAATAATGAACAATTCGACACAAGAGGGAATTTCTAGATGGTCGGTTTGAAGCTCTCAAAAAACCGTGATAACCCGTCCAGTTTAGCCTGGCTTTCATCTTCGGGCACGTATTTTCAACTCTAGAGAGCTCAATCTTTTTCAAGAAGTTTATTTGTTGCTTCATCGATAAACTAGAATATTTGAAGCTGTCATGATGTGAGTATGCTACTCGTCGAGAAAACCGTTCTACTAGGCATCCCTTTTTCTGTAGTCATTAAGAAATGTGCTAAATTCAAAATTTAGAAGGCCAAACATTGATTCTGTGTGTAACAAGCAAGTACTATTTGGGGGACACACGTGACTCATCCTTAATGATCCTCTTGAATCCACCTGTTGCTACAGGTATAGTTTGACACGTTAGATACTACAAGTATGTACGTATAAAATCAAAGTGGGATCCTGTCTTTATTATTCGGAATCCTCTCGCTCATGATAGCCTACTTACAGGTAAAAAGGAAAAGAAACAAATTGTGAATTCCTAGCAAAATTTTGCTTGACCTTCTGCAAGTCATTTTTAGTGGAAGACATGAAGTAATGAGGAATACATAGAAATTAGAAAAATGCTTGATAGACAAAAGAGGATACAAAAGACTTGATGTGTTCATGTAAGAGACAGGGTTCTTTTCAAAGCAGCCATGCCATGCAGGGTTGAAAGAGAAAACTTGAATGCTTGCTGCTCACTGCCATACATGAGAGTTAGTTGAAGATCTCATTGGTTACGTAAGATCACCACCCCTCTGTACTAGCCTTCCATTATAATTCATTCATTGGAGGGATGTGTAGATCGTAGCATTGGTCTTACCTTGGCCTCCACTACATTACAGCAAAGGTTTCTCTCTACCAGAGACTCCATAGGGGATGAAGTAAAAAAGTTGTAGGGAAGATAGAGATGCTTCATGTAGAGAAATGATAATAAATGTTGACGATTCCGTGCTAGCCAGGTTTGGAGAGGACAAAGTATTATATCGAATCTAATATGGATTTGTGCTGACTTTAAACTCATGTGTAGTATGATGTTGGTATATTTTGTACTTTTCATGGTTGTTGCGATCATTACACATTGTATGTCCCATTTCAGAATTCGACAATGCATATGTACATCTCAACAATGTATCAAAAATTGGTTACTTAACATCCTTTGAAAAGGAAGGCAACACATAAAAGTAAGCAGAGGCAACCCCAACGAATGCATTAGCTACTTTAAAGTATGAGCTTTATTATGGTGCATATGTAAGTAAGACACCTTTTTACCCTTTTGTTCATCATTCCAAGTACCACTGTCACTGTTGCTGTCGAGTCACTAAAGAATCACACTTCGTGTGGATTGTGCATGAATCCAACAATGTGAGCAGGGAAAGATCGGTCAGCTATCAGCTTTATAAAAAAGTCTAGCAGTGGTGTGTCGTGAATTTTGACTACACGGCCTGAATTGGCTTTAAACTAATAATTATGTTTCTTTAACTCGCAACATTCGCATGATTGGGTTGGATAGGGTAACACAAAGGTGTACGAATTCAGATCTATCTGTATCCGCAGCGACATACAATACAAAAAAGCATCAAACATGAGTCAAAAAATGTAACCAGAGGTATCACAAACTCTTCAGTTACAATTGGAGGTTAAAGGGAGTAACTCGATGGGATGCATTTCACTGATTCTGTCGTTTGCGTATAGCTTTTCAAAACCCAATTATACCCAGCTCCGAGTTTTTTTCATAAACAATATCTTTATTTAGTGAAACGTTTTAATTACATTGTTTACCTAGTTTTGAGTGATAAATTAATGCGGTATGTCCTATAGTTAGTTGGTCCAGTCTAAAAGTTTGTGCTAGGAGCTTGGATGCTAGGGTGAAAATAGTAGTAGCAGACTCATCTTATATATGAATAATATATTATGCCGATATCGAGGAGTCGTGATGTGATGAGACTGGAACAGTAATAAAACCAGTGAAAGTAAATTCGTAGTACCTGTGCTACCTGTTATGAAAGTATACCCGTGTCTAAAATAGAAATTTCCGACGAGAAAAAAGTGTTGTGTAGTTGCTTCTGTTGCGTTTGATGTCAGAGTTTGCGCTGTACTTTTCAGACGATAAACTGTTAACCCTGTGATTACACAAGCGATCTAGTAATGGATTGATGCAACCAAATCCAAATTAAAAGTGAATCGTTGAAAAGTTCGTTGTTAATACCTCATTTAAAAATTTGGTGTACTACTATCGTTGTACTATTATTGGATTCGATCGAGAATAAACTCTTTGTTTGGGAAACTATATGTTTGTGCATAGCAAATAGCAACAGTGGATCTACTAAGCACTCGGTTAGTCGAAAAATAATGGGAACTTCACTATTGGGGCTATTAGAGGAACGCTCACTTTGGTACATAAGGAAAGTTTTACTTGCTCATGGGTTTATTACGAGTACGGCTAAAGATTGTAGTAGTTCATATTCCAAGACAAAGATCTTTGGGTAACCGTAGGAGCATTATTTCCGTGGCCTATGCCCACATGATTGTCCACTGAAAAGTAGAAATATCTCAAGTAAAAATATACATATATCTGAGGCTGTACGGTTCCTTGTTCTTGTTTGGCGATAAAGGAAAGAAGGCAGAGAAAAGTTTTTCTTTTTGATATCATGTATTGTGAGTATGAGATTGATGCATGAGATAGAGTTATTTTGTGGAGGATCGGACAATGGCCGTGTCATTTTCAAGAAGAGGCATTGTGCAGTGTAATGAATTGACAATGGATGTGATAAAGATGATAGCATGTCATTTTTCATGTCAAAATACCCATGCGTTCCATCATATCTTATAAATCTAAATATGTAAATCAAATGAAATATCAGCTCAATGTCGCAGCATGTCAGTTCTGATTTTGGTGGTGTTGTCTTTTTATTAAACATAGTCCTAGGTGGATCCTTTCTTTAATTTGTCTAGCCCTTTCTAAGCATGCATGTAAATTGTGTCGTCGTGTTACTTTTATGGGTTCAATTAAACATGAGATGAAAATGAGAAAAATATCTTTGAAAAGTAATTGAATTGGAAATGATGAGGAATGAAGTCAAAGATCATTTGGATGATTGATCAGAACGCTTTTTACAGTTACATCAAAGCATCAGTTTGTTTATATGAATGTGCAGTTAAACATGTTCCATGTATGATTGAGCATTTTCTTGTTGACATTAGCGTCAGGACTTTGGCGTAGACTTGAAAAGCTATAAACATGTGCATACAATTAAAATGTATTTCATTATGCCTATGCCTACCTTCGGGAACATTTTTTAACATTATTGCTCTCAATATACCAATTCACATACGTAATATGCATAATATACTTGCCTCAAATTGTATATATTTATCCCATATTTTATTTGGGAGTGCTAATCTAGAAATTATTAATGTTTTATAGAGGATATTTTGGAGGGCGATAGCGGAGTATTTGATTACTTTGGAACTACATCAGAACATGGGGATGACATACTTGATGATCTCTCTGAGAATTCCCATGACTCGGTGAGTTGCATTTAAAAAATATAAATACATGTCGTTTGCATCCCATTAATAATGGATACAGTTAAATATTTAAGCGGCTCGGCTTGTTGACAGTTATAGCTGACATTAAATAATTATTCGACAAAATTGATAGATCTTTGGAGAATCGTCACTGAATGAGGAGTCAGCGGCTGAGGCAGAGGAAAGTAGTTTCTCAGCAGATATGATTCAGACAGCCCCAATTCATGCGAGTGCTCGTCCCACATCCCATGCAGCCCAACCCAGAGGCTTTCAGGTACCATGAATTGTGTTATCTTATACATATTGGCTCTTATGAAGGTAGGAGGAGGCTGTCCTTACCATGTACAACTGTGTAGATTGTTTCGTCCCTATTTTTCTATTGAAGCCGTCCACGCTTATTGTTGCTTGCTCTAACTATATGCTACAATAGAAAGCATCAACTTGATCCTGCTCTGTTCATTGTTAATACCTGTTAAAGTGGCTTCATTTCATCTTTTACTTCTTGCATACTTTAAGATTAAAATTAAATTAAAGTAACATTATTACTTTCCAGGGAAGTTTCTGGAAGGCTTTATCGTTGTTTTGAATTACTATGACAGAGTTCTGTGAGGATTTTATCTTTTGAGGAGTTTTCAAAGCCAACGATACAGCAGTGATAACTAATTAAAATGGCAATGGCAGTTATTATTCTCTTTGAGTACGCTACCAAATTATGTGAACTGCTCAAATTAAAGTGTTATATGTGTAACAAAGTAGGGAAACAGGTTTTGCAGCTACTGAAGATACACAATAGTATGCATTGGCAAATCCCGTGCAATTTTCAACATGGCGAATTTTCATCTGAACACTCAAAGGGATACACAACGCTATCTATTCTATATGCATTTGTATTGTCTTTCTTTTGCCATGTTTTTTCCTCGTTATCAAGTTGAAATCTAAAGATTATTGGACAGATTTACCAAGTGAAACGTTTTTTGAACTTTTATACTAGTAAACTGTAATTCTGTGATTTTATTTTGAGAGAATTTTGGGACTTCAGTTTACTCTTTGAAATTTAATAAAGCTAATGCATTAAAATCGGGAGCCTTGGCCTTATCTTCATATATCACGCGTATTAAAATTCTAAATTCCGCAAAATTGACTGGAAACAATTGGTTGTAAATAATAGAGTAATTTTTTATTAAATGTTCATGTAGTCTTTGTAAAATACGGTGTGTTGATGGAATAGTGTAGTTTTGTTATTTGTACTGTAATCCTCATAAAATAAGGCTACTTGGCTATTTCTACGTTTACGTTCCATGAGACCACTTGAGTAAGCCTGCCTAAGTAAACAGTTTTTAATGGGTTGGATAGTATTGACGTTTTCATCAAATTGGCTTGTCCTTTTGGAGCAAAAAAATAATCCTTGGGAATTTTGGGCTTTGCTTGTGCGTAGTGGTAAAACGCCAAAGCTGTGCACATTTTTGCCTGCAAACATGGAGAACTTCTCTCAGCACTACATCTTATGAAACTAATGGATGCAAATAACTTTTCTAGGCTTGCTAAGCATAAAGCATAGGTAGATAATAATACCTGTCTCCACAGCCCTGAGCTAACATACATGCTTAGCTCAATTGAGCTACAATGTACTAGTTTATTAATAAAAAATATGATGCTACTGCTGACAAAGAATGGTATGTATGCTATTAACTAGTAACCAGCTCCATGTAATATTTGTGTTCATGTTCAAATCACATACATTTTGAGCAAAGACGTCTTGGTCTGCAGCGTAAATGAAGTTTACTCGGCTCATTTTTAACGGTGGAATTCATTTAAAATCTTTCTTCATGATGTCTCGCCTCTACTTACAATCTTGTTGATAGCTATGGTAGAGATCTCCACATCCCCCAACTTTATATACATATTAGATTAATTTTTCCAACTGAGAGTTGAGAAGGTGGTGCGGTAGCGATGTCAGTCTTTGTGTTTACTTAAGAGAAGGACAAAATATTTTATGAAGGGTTCATCAAGCCACCTGTTATGCAATGTCGTGTCGTATTTAAAGATGGACTGTGAGATGCTGTATCATTAGCCATATCTCACATAAATCTAATATCGTCTCATATACGATGCACAAAGTGTATGCATAATAGGTATTATGTAGCTCAAAGGAAGGAGCCAAGTATATGCATCACACACTCATTGTACAATGACGCTACGTCTTCTGATGGGAGCGTTTTACTGCACTGTCTTCATGGAATCCACGACATACCAGCACATTAAAAGTAATCACCTTCATTCTCGCCTCATTCTAAAGACGTTTTTCTTTTCGTTGGTTTTGCTAGTTTTAACCACGTCTGTGACTTGCACACACATTGTGGGACACAGGTGGTGAATGATGATCACTGTGAATCAGGTGTATGCATATTGATAGAGGACATGGAATGGATGGCTACTTTATAATAGGTACCCATTGGGGCTACCTACCACATGCACCCCAGAGTCGTGAAATGTGTGATGATGCACGCCGCAGGATCATCCTTTTATCTTTTTATGAATGTCCATTAAGTGAGATTATGCACAACTTTGTTTATTGTGGAGTATAAGATGAGTAATGATGATACATGCATTATACAAGTCGTCTTTCCGTACTTGCGTGTATTGTGCATGCAGTTTTTTGTCCCTTGATTCTAGAGATTATCGTTACTATTTATCATTCATAAATAGCATTAAGGGAAGAATTCTTTTGGCAACCCTTTCAGAACAAATCCATCCGTCGATGATGCGATTTGGCGTGGAGCAACTTGTTGGTGCTGCTCAGAGAGTCCATGTAGTTTGTAAAGTTGCATATATTTTGTACGTGAAATCGTTTACTGGAGTTAACCACCCGCTAACTTGAATGAAGAAATCGGAGCATGGCTTGAGGATAATTAGCGCAAGATCATAAGTCATTTTGGATGGGTTTTGTTATTCCACCTTTCTGGATATGCATGTTTAGTTCTGAAGGGATTTTGCGGTCCAGTGAAACCCCCATTATTGGATGTTGGTGAAAATCAGAGCAGAAAGTATATTGAGGTGTCTCTCGGTGGGTGATATATCTTTAGTGGTTGTGTCATGAAGTGAAATAGTTGTAAAGCCATGCGGATGTGAAGTCAAATCTAGCTTTTCTAAACATGCAAGGCACATGAAGCTATGGACATGTTGCAGTACATTTATGAAGAAGTAATAACAAAACAGAGTTCCGGTTTCTTACTCTTAAACGCCTCTTTCCTCTAATCTGTATAGAGAGAAAAGAGAAATAATTCATAGTGATAATAATTATGGTAAATGAAATTTCATTGAAACGGTTTCAGGACAAAGGTTGGTTTTTGGGACATGCATGCCTGTGGTTCAGCATCGATTATGATTTTTGACTTGCACAAAGAAAAAGGGATTTTCTCAAGATTTTATGACTTAGAGTCAAAACTGGAGCAACTGTCTGTGTGTGTGTACCTACCTACCAAGCATATTATATATTTCAAGGGATAGATAGATACAGATCTGGGTTTTGTAGGGATGTTATTTCAGTTGCTTGAATGACCCTGGGACACATTTTTGCTTGTACATACATATGAGCTTTTGAGTATCATTAAGGAGCTTCGTCTGTAGCTATTGATGATTTCCGACCTGTAAACGACTCAGGTACGAAACATGATTAATGTGCTTCCCATTGTTTGCCTTACCGTCGTGTTTTCATTGTATGAGTAAATGATTTTTAATACACATACAGGGAGTGGGAAAGATCGTTTAGAAGTTTAGGCTTTCTTCGGGATTTTCAAAGACAGATGTCTAAAGTTTACGCTTTTCTTACAGTTTTATTGGGAAGGATATGAAATAGGGATTTGGATATTTTGAACCAAATCATAATATGTGGAGACCGCGTTAGAGTTCTGGAAGTAGATTTTGTTCGAAATTCTTCAAAAGCATCTGATAGGGCAGATAGTTGCAAGGCATTCATTGGGGAACAGGTGGCATGCGACAAAATTCTAATTTAGTGAATCACTTTTTAAACTTTAACGAAGAGAATTCAAAGTGATTTTGTGGCACAACTTTTGATATGATTTCACTTATAGCCTTGATGAGATGGCATATTGGCATGTTCCGATAAAATTAGAACTTGATTTCTGTCGAAAGTAGTGACGTTCATGATTAAAGACAAATTGTTTGTCATTTGACCATTGCGACAAGTGCCACTGTTATGGCATGCCTGCAAAGACAAATTGATCGAATGTCCTAAAAATAATCACGGTGGTCTTCAGATTGCATTAGTGGGGAAAATGGTTTGTCGTTGCATACAATAATAAGATAATGATTCCATTTTGTCAGTGAAATGGTGATGATGATGAGCGATTGGCATTTGTCAATCTGAGTTTTGTCAGTAGTAGTGCATGCCATTGTTGAAACGAGCAGATCAACCGTAGTGGCAACTGATTGCTGACATGTTTTCATTTGTACCGTTTCACTTGAATGACTTCCATCAATGAAATGCAGATACGAATTCTCACCTCGCTCACTACTCACTTCTGTCAGTCTCGTGATGATTGTTTGTTGAGTAGAAAGCGCCGATACATCTACTTTGTGCGCAACCTGTACCTTTAATAAATCTTTCCTCCTCTTTGTTACGCACATACTTTCATATTATGCATTAAACACAATTACTGTGGCTTTTGTACTAATTAAATAGGATCTGTTTCCATGAGGCTGTGTGTGGGTCCTTTTCTATGAATGGTAAAAGGAGTTATTGAGGTGATTTTCCTAGATTACTTTTCTGTTGCACTGATTACCTATCAGTCGATTACTATTATTATAATATTCATTTATTTAATCCCGAGTCAAATTCATATCTTTATGTCAATCACTTGTCGCACTTTATTGCGAAATTTGACAAATGCATTTATTTTATTGGTTTGCTTTGTTTTTCTCTCGCTATTTCCCTTTTTGACAGGGTTCAAATTCTGACCGACATTCTGTAATAATATAATTGACAATTGGCATCCGCAGTAAATACAACTTTGAGCTTTTCTATTGTGAAAGTATACATGTTTGCTAACTGGGCTTGTTAACTTTTACCTTAGGGGACAGTTGAATGGATGCATCATAAAAGTAAAATTTGCCCTGGGAGTTAGAATAATTTTATGTACTTGGCTTCATTATAAGATAGATTGACTGTTTAAATTCAAATTTTTACGATTGCTGGCAACCATATTCTGTTGAGGTGTTATAACTAATGGGATTAATTTGACGCAGGTACACGCTAGAATGCCTGGACTACTTCGTGGTTCGAGTATGGAACAACGATGGCAAGATTTGGCGAACCTTTTAAGTTTGCAGTCTTCATCACACGATCCCAGTGGTGCAGGTATACACCAACCAATTCCTCATCATTTTGCACCCCATCCGTATCACCCTCATCATCACCATCATCATCATGCCCCTACGCCATTACATCATTCAATGCATCCTCCTCATTTCGGCTCCACAGTTCCAGCCAACCCATACAATACCGACACTGCGAGAAGTGTTCTTCTTCAAAATGCCACTCTTCCCCCACCCGAATTGAATACGACAGGACCTTACGTCAATGTTGGAATGGGTAAGTGCTAGAAAGTAACTGTAGACGCAGACTGTAATAATGGACTGTAAGCTATAAACTACTTGAGACTTGTGTCGTTCGAGAAGAAATTCACGACAAGGTGAGAAAGGCTAAATATGCTTAAGGTCATCCTCAAGAAAAATCAATGATTTTTTGCATGAATCTTGTGGTAAACTATATACCCTTAAAACAATGTTTAAAGAGTACACTCGAAGCTTAAAATTAGAAACGAGAAATGTTGCAAAGTGTATGCTATCCGACATGCTCTAGAACAATGATCTTTCCGTGCGATGAACTCGTGCCGACTAATGTGGTTATAACCGTTTTGATCAAAGTAAAACTAAACGCGAGAGAAGATGACTGGTAGAATGTGGTTTTTCTAATTTTTCATTTGCATATTTTTTTTACATCATGTTTCATCTTGTCTAGCAACGTTGTGCCTAGTAAGGTGACGCCAAATACGCTTTTTTGTAGTCACTAGTCTGTCAGAAGGATTCCTCTATTTTACAGACCTATTGGAGAAAATGGTTTTGAACACCAATTCTAGAATTTTCGGTAGTAAAAACGAAACGATAGCTATAGGCTGAGCCAAAAGTGAATGCAAGATCGAGCGTACACCACATCCGCCATCATCGCATCATCAGTTTTTAAGCGGGCAGTAGCTAAAAGCATAGGATTGAAGTTAGGGTTGAGAACAAAATGATATTTCCTGTTAGTCTGTCAACGTACGAAAGCTCTAAAAATAAAGGGGAACGAAGAGAAGGGTAGAGTCCTTCATAACATTTTCAACTCAAGTTGTCGGACAATTGAAAATGAATAGTTTTTTACGAAGATAATACAGTTGAAGTGGTTCAAGCATGTCGCCACGTAATCGTAATTGATTCGTTCCGTATCAATGCATGGTTCGGAACTAAAGCCTTTTAGTTCATATGCCATATTTCATTGAAATAGGAAAAAATGGGAAAACTTTGTGAATTACGGTCTGTCGGTGTTGTACCATAAAAACTGCTCAGCCGTGCATACATACACACCTTCCCATCGATCATGGCATAGTAAAAAGAATGAATCGTATTGGGACTTTGTCACTCTACCCTCGTTATACACAACTTGCACTCAATACAGCCTCTCTTTCTGTGCAATGCTTGTGTTCAGTCATGGTTTAAGCAATTGTCTCGAGCTTACAAATTTTGAGTCTTTTTATCGCTCCATATCCCATTCCCTGCTAATGAAAAATGCAGATAAGTTTTTTTACGATTCATAATCACATGTACCTCGATAGTAAAGAGGCATGTAAATTTTTTTAACACTTTGCATGCTTGGTGGTGGTGATTTTATGAACTGTGTACTTGTGCATGTACTGACGCCTGACGACATTTTTCAAAAGCACTAATTTGTAGACTTAAAACCATTTTGAAATCCTTGAATGAAATGTGTATTCCAGGAGCCTCGTCAAACTTGGGTTCCGCCGTTGCTTCCTCCATGCATTTGACAAACAGCAGCGAGCCGATGATTGATCCTAGCAGCCATTACAAAATGATGGATCCTTCTCATGATATGCTGTACTACCAGGCAAGCGCATAATTAAATAATGGCAACATGCCTTGGGTTAAATTAATGAATGTTTGGACAGAAGCATTAAAAAACTTGATGCTCGTCTGCTCGAAAAGATATGTTTAATTTTTTATGGATATTAGCTAAAAATTATTTGTGCGTATAATTGCAGAATTCTACCAACGAAATGGCAAACCAGACGTCTACAGATGGATTCAATCTTTCATCAATCCTAAACGATGATGATATACAGCTGATGGACATGGCCATGAGTGAAGGTCAGTTTTACTAGACATTATTTCCCTTGTCGTGAATGTTTTGAGTGAGCACAAGAACACGCGTGAATGTGCATTGTTCGGTGATAAAGAATAGCATAAATCGCTGTCACATCTTAAAGAAAATGATGAAAGACTTCTTTTGTCAAATGAGTAGCTACACCAGTAAGATTGCACGAGAACATATAGACACCTCAGTATGTAGGTATATGGGTAACGTTCGCTATTATGCAAAATCTGCATTCACGTAAGTAACTCTCACAGAAAGACGCTCAACTTGTGTATCTCTAGAAGAGGGAAAAAAAGTGGCAACATTTAGGACGTGCGAAGGGAGCCACAGCAAAAATTGGAGATAGGGTGAGCTTTAAATAATGCATCTAGCTTTGGAAAACGACGTTTGTTGAGCAGAGACTCTGCTGATGAGTGAGTGAGTTATACGACGCATAAAAAGTTTCTCCATCTGAAAGAGTGTGAAGCAGACAACCAAGTAATTAAGGAACACGCCACACAATCACTTCACAAATGATTTCTTCTATCGCTTTTCATTCCATTGAAATAAATGAAATGATTGCCCAATCGTGCTACTCGTATTTCTGGTCATATATGTATATATAAGCTTTGAGAAGAAGCAAGAATGTGTGTTGATGGATAGTACGCGAAGAGAGAAGAGTGAGCGGGAGAGGATAATACCTGTTTAATTTAATGTGCTCATTGCTGAAAATTAATCTACACCTGTATTACTCTACTTGATGAGCTTGACCATCTAGGAGCATTTTTTGTTGTTTTCCGTATTTTGGAAGTCATGTCTATTTTAGTACCTTATTAACTCATGCCTTTCAAGGTTATTTAAAATCCAATACTTTTGTTGTCGCAGAATTTGAGATAATGAGACATTCTTTGAAGGTGTTATAATGCAAATTTGTCCCTGAAAGTTTGCGCTTCCTTGAATTCGCATATGTATTGCTACTTTATTCGAGTGTTTGGACAAGGATTAGTATGGAAATTCCCCTTTTCTGTCTGAAAAGCAATTTATTGTGATTGTATACTTTTATGCAATCATTTGGAGGAAGAAAATAATTTGTCTTTTTGCACAATCTGTCTCTTAAGCTGAAAACAATTGAGGTACTGACAACTGTTGAAAGTAGGTAGGTGACTGCTGATATTTTCTTCCCAGAAGCAACTCATTTAATTTGTAGTGGAAAAAATTAGGTGGGTGTTGTGTTGCACGTAATTAATGCCACCTGCTATAATAGTTGATGTAGCAATTCCCTTATGTAAATTAAGTGAACATGGTTAAATTAACGTGGCCACAGTTTGTCGTTGAACATTTTTTTCTCTTGTCTGGCAATTTGGTCATTGACTATTGGCCCAATTTCGTTTACTTCTACCGACCCACGATGAACACGTTAGCAAATTTTATGATTTATACGAAAACCTCATGCCCAATATATTTTAGAACTAAAACTGTCAGCTGTAGAGTAGACTGCATGTGAAATGAAAGCGAAACTTAATCAATGCTATCGTCGCACACAAACTCAAACGTATTATTTTGATAATGAATGTTTATTGTTCTGAACTATGCTACTCCATGCATAATATTTAATATGCTCTAAAATATATCGAAGTAATCGTGGTGTCAGAAATTTATTGTTATTATTTCCTGGAAATAAAGATTCTTCATAATTGTGTAAATGCAACTTGCCTGCTAACTTATCAGTGCGTTTAGTAACTCTGCGAATTTCTAATTTGCTCTTAGGAATGTACACCATGCGAGCTCTGGATAATGGAGTTTCGTCGAACCTAACAACTGTAGGTGCTGCTGGAAGCGTGGTGCAGGGTCCACCTCCAAGCGTTTCTCACAACAACACACCAGTTTGTTCTGTGTTAGGGGCTACCGGTGGAGCGTCTGAGGATCGTATGGAAGCCTCAAGTGACAGTGCTGTAAGCTCGATGGGATCCGAGAGAGTTCCACCCATGACCGATCCACCTATGTCGGACAACGAATGGGTTGATGCAGATTCTCATCCGCATGGACCACACGACCTGTCTCCGTATTCGATGGATTATTCAAGGTAGTTTCCCGAATGTTGTGATCTTATTGTGTGCGTTTTAGTAAAACTTTTAATAATGGCGACTATTTATCATTGAAACAGAGGAAAACTTGGAGGATATGATTATTACAAAGATGGAAGTAGGGGTGGACAAGTTGCCCAAAAGAAACATCATATGTTTGGCAAGCGTTTACAACAGGAACAAAGTAGTCACCCGTATCCGTTGCCGTCTCATCTTCCGTACCCACAACACGGTGGCAGTACATCACAAGGATCGTCGTTAGATTTAGACAAATACAGCTGTAGCGTTGACTTTGGCAGATATCATAATGGTAAGCCTAGAAGGCCTAGATTAGGGGTTGCTTTTCAGATCAATACTAATAAACTACATTAATCCGTATTCATCCCTGTAATGATTACTTTTTATTTGTTGTAAGGATGACGGCTAAAGAAATGTCCTCAATAATCATTATTTTTTTTATTATTATTGATTTTTGTTTTGTTTTATAGGACAAAGATCTATCTCAGGACCGTTAGATCCAACACAGTCAAATCACACGTACGCTTTACCTCCTACTCATCCTGATAATCCTATTCTCAAAACAAGTAAACCAGCGCAGAAGGAAAAACAAAAGAGTAAGCTAGGTTTTTTTAAAAAAATACATTATTAACTGGGTGTAGTAGCTGTGTTGGCGAGCTTCGGGAATGGTGCGGATTTAAAAATCGGATCTTAAAGGTCCGCTTGATGCTTAATGTTTCGGTATGTTCTATTGTACTTAACAAAATAGTGATCAAGTACTTTAAATCAGATGAGTCGATGTAGTAATGTTGTGAAGATGTGATGTTACTGTAATCTAGTATTATTGTGGAATTTGCATGTATTAAAATCATACGAGCACAGGTAAATTAAGCCCAATCTTTATTCAATAGGTTGCTGCACAAAATTGTAGAAAAAGGAAGTTGGATCAGATTCTCCAATTGGCAGATGAAGTTCACAGAATCCGAGAGAAGAAACAATCTTTGATGAGGGAGCAAGAAGGCTTGCTAACTAGAAGAACTGATCTTAAAGAACGATACAGTTTGTTGTATAGGACTGTTTTTCAAGTAAGTACGAATCACGTAGAGTGAACCAAGGTCCAATATGCAACAATGTCTAGCACGTGCAGATGACTTCAGTCTAATGATGGATTAATACTATTTTCCAGGCTTTAAGAGACTCAGATGGGAATCCTTACAGTCCCTTTGAATATGATCTACAGCACGCTGCGGACGGTAACGTTGTTTTGGTTCCCAGAAATGTCACTCAACCCTCAACTAGTACAAGCAGAAATGAAAATGGAATGAGTCATTCTAACAATGGACGTAGGGATAAATCGAAAGAAGAAAGTAAAAAGGAGTAAAAGAACAAAATCATAGCGTATCACCTTACGCGTTGCATCTCATTCACACCCTACGATACATATTTTGTACAAGCAGCAAGCAGCTACTATTGATAAAGATGGGTCGGGAAACATTTTAACTAATTGTGATAACTCGCTACATCTATAACATGAACTGATATACTAAATGTAGAATTTTTGGAATGTTCATTTCTCATTGTTGATATTTGTTTTGTTAATTTAATTGATATGGCCAATGGCGCGAAATAGGAGGATGCATTGGTAAAATAGCATGTGTAAAAGAAAGTTGTTGTCAATCGTATTTAGAAGAAGTAAGACTGTGCCTCTCAATAACAACTCTTCTTTCTAGGTTGTTATTCTCCGTACTTAATACCAAATTTTAGTTACTTTAAGGAAATTTAAGATTTGATCTGCAGTCTTATAAATGTATAAACTTTACTTTGTTTTGTACGTTTATTAGAACAGTTGTATTTACGTTGTTAAGAAATTTAGTCAATACTACTTCAGGAACAGAGATGAATGAATGTAGCGTACACTAGATTGTATAAATTGAGCATTTACTTATAGTCGTTGGTCAATACTATATGCATTTGTTATTACCTTTCAATCCAATTCTTTCTTTTAATGACAAAAAGAAATAAGTAGTAGAGTTGTACCGTTTCCAGTATCCCACACTTCTCAAGTTGGATATTAGTAGTTTACTACGGTAACGAAGAAATATGAAATAATATACTGGTGTGTATATTGACTCCTTTAACTGCAAGAGTAACTTGCATATTAATGGTTACCATTAATACACGGATGGGTGAGTAATTGTACCTCTTTATCCTCTGTAAAAGAAAAAATGCGGAACTCATTTTCAACGGTGTTCTTGGAAAAACACCATTAAATGTCTACATCAGCTGTGTAATATGCATGTATTACATTGGGCATGACGGACGAAAATGCTGGATTTGACGCCAAAGAAAGAAATGGGCGAATGTGAAAGAAGCAGCTAAGCTTATAGGGTGAATAATTGAAAATCCTTTGGAATGACTGAGGACACATATCTAGGTTCACGTTCTCACATCTAGGTGAAATTGTCAATTATATGGTATGTGTGTAGCTTGACAAGTTGGTTAATGGGTGACAAAAGAACTACGGGCACAGATATATACTATGGCATTTCCTCGATGTACTTTCTCTTGTTTTCTCTTTTCACTGCTTGAAAAACAAGACACAATTTAAGTGCCTTACTAATGATATACGGGGAATATGAAATGAGCTAGAGGAATCCGGCTGAGATAGATGAAACCAGTTGCTTGAATTATTTTCTCCTTCAATGATGTTGATTGCCAAATTGTCAATAATGAATGATATTTGTCAGCAAAAAGGGTTGCAACTGCAAGATTAGTCAGCAAAAAAAGTACAGCCCATTTTGAGTATCAGTGTCCTAGCATTTCAGCCCTTTGAAAATATTTCATCCCCTTTTTGTCCTATCTAACCTTACAGTTTAACGTATTCTGCCAGTATTAATCATATGAAAAGTTGTAACCGTTTAATGACAGCTTCTGATAGTTTTTGTTTTGCGTACCATTATCTTTTAGTTGATAATTTTTTGTATGAAAATCCATTCTCATCAATCTGTAATATAATTAAATAATATGCCCGGTGTAATTGCAAGTGATAAAAATTTATAATCATAAGATGTATTTCTGTACTGATCTTTAATGAAAATGTATTTAAACTGTAAGTCAGTTAATTGTAATGTTCCACAACAAAATAGCCACTTGGTGTACAATTACGATAAAAGAAGATTCAATTATTAACACTATTAGTTATAACTTAAATGTAAGTTTTCCTTTTTGAGAACTGTCATATCTGCTACATTTATATGAAATAAATCCATTTTCGTCTATGTTTTCAATTACACTACTTTACTGATTTATATTGAACGCTCATTGTATTTCACACATCATTATATACCATGCAAATTGCTTTCTAACTCTAACATAATTAAAAATTGCAAATTATTCAAACCCCAAGTCTTAACTGAGATGTATAAATACATATCAGAAAATCAGTGAAATATAAACTAAATATAAAAACCCAAAATCAAATAAAATTTATCAAAAATGATATTAGTAGTCAATCAGGTCAAACCCGAAATACTCCTAGACAAAATTACAGACTGAATCAACAGTCATCAATTAACCAAAAATCCAATCTTAAAGCCAGACTGCTAACATTGCTTAAGCTACTGGCTTTTTTTACGAAGTTTTTTATTTATTTTTTATTTCACGAAGCGTTTCACAAGTATGGAAAGGTTTTAAGTTTGGCGTCTGGTTGAAATTCTCCAGAATCATGTCGAACTCCAGGAAAACTGCTTTGTCCGTTAAAGGGTACTCCATATTAAAGACGTAGTACAGATAATACAAGGCGAAAAAGGCGTCCTGAAAACTGCAGGAGGAGATCACAGTAAAACCACCGCAAAATACTTTGCACGGATTCGGATCTTTAAATGGAGTTCCTTCAACGATTACAAAGGGCTGTGGCCGTATATCTCCCGTAAATTGTTCCCCCTAAAGAAGGAAAAATAAATGGTTCGCACGTTAAGCTTACAATAAAAAATAAAATAAAAATATTCGAATTGGGTACAGTACCGTAGGTATGAATGCAAACATTTCATTAATCCAAGCCTGTGATGATTGTTCGCATAAATAGCGAACTAATATGGCTGCATTCATTGTTTCAGCAGCTAGATAAAATATTTTAAATTAAAAGAGGATTTGCACACTGCATTCTCACGAACACTACATGTAAGAAAATATGTGCAATAAAACGTACAAGTATTTGTGCTGGAAAGAATGTCTACAGCTTCAGAGCATACATTGTGGTCACAACGTGTAGATTTGAGATCAGTATAGCGTTTCCGAATGCATTCTTTCACCTTGGACATTAAGGATTTCGGATTTTTTTTTATAATACTATAAAAATCTTGCCGTAACTGTCGGGGGAAAATATTAACAGCATATATCAAATAATCCGCATCACTAAATATTCGGAAATTGAAATATTATAATTATGTAGATCATCTTCAAACCTGTTTCAAATCGCTAAGTGGAGGATAAATCGCTAGAGTGGATTCAACACTGAAGTTTCCATTGCAGATGCTTTGCCTTCGAAGTTCAAAGGTTTCCATCATAATTTTTTTGCATTTCTTTTGATTCCTGTCCCTAGGAGCGTGCATATACTCAAATCGCAATGTTCTGAGGGACTTTTCTAGTCGTTTTAAACCGGGCAAAGGTTTGGGGTTTGCACTTTTGTATCGCTATAAAACACAATTTATTAAACTAACGACTGACTAACAAGGTAGGTAGGCTGTTTAGATATATGGATATCTAATTTTATTTTAGGAGTCATCAGTATCTACATGTGCTTACATGACACACTCCTTCGTCATACGAGTGCCTTAATAAGCATTCGACGATGGAATAGCAATAACCATTTCCCCATGCATACGCCTCGTACAAGGAGGGGGATTACTTGAATAATAATAATTTGAAAATGTTTCTTCAACTCTGGGCGAAAACTTTTCACGATTTTTGATATGCATTTGATATTTATATTTTGAAAGATAATAAGGAAAACATGAGGTTAGACCTAACAAAATACTAACGGTTAATATGCCTTAAGGGAATTTTTTAAAGGTTAGGTTATTAATTAGGCTTTGATCGTGAATGGGACAAACACTAATGCAAATTAGTAAGACAACTGGACCAGAATCAATGTTATGTATACAACTAATATCATGGTATCATGGTAAACATGGTCACTAAATCATCACAAAACATATTTGAATCTGAATTTATAATACTAATGAATTTTAAAATCTACGAAAATTAAAGTTGACAGTGGTAAACTGACAATGTACTTAAAAATATTCACACGACTTTTTGTCGTTTTGTCTTCTTCCGAGTGGTCTGGGGAAAATCTTGTGCCTATTTTTAGTCGTAATTTTGAAGTTTAGTGTTTCGGATAAAAATATTTAGCCAAATATTATTGCAGATTTTACTAGTCCATTTACAACTATGCAGATTTGCAATGTACTAATGCTGAAATTCTATGTCATCTAGAAATTATAGCCATTTTACTAGGGAATTCTCACGGATACGTGTATTCGATTGGGCGTATAATTTCACCTGAGCTGTGGGGAATTCGGACATGATGTAAATTGCAAATCAAATCAGTATAATTTTGTACGGACTTTTTGAAAATGCAATAATTTTTGCCACAACATTACATACCGTTTTATGGAAATCAAGAAAAGTAAACATCAGTTGAACCAAGGGGTGCTTTGAGACATGGTTATTGCCAATTCTCGATCGTTGAATCATTGTGTGAATAAATTTATTGCTATGAAGCTAAACACAAACATGCCTGATTGATTTCTAATGCATAACTGTTATACAAATTAAATTATGACGTGTATAAATATTATTATTAGTTCTTACCTTTAAGTATTTCTGAATTGGAATAACATCCAAGCAAACAAACGGTACTCGTGCAGCAATCATAGCGCTGGTACTGGTTAGGTGATGAGAAGGAGCCGCTAATATCTCCTCTTCTTCCGGGTGAGGAAGGCTGAGGTGGGATGACGATTCACCTAAGACATTAATCGTCTGGGTCTGACTACGGGTCTTCACCCTCTCCGCAGAGTCTCTATTTGTGGCCTTTATAGCGATGCTTACTTGAGAAGAAGGTGCTAATCTTTCCTCTGCTTCTTCCAGGCGAAGAGGGCTAGAGGGGGAAGTTGATTCCCCTACAGTACGGGTCTTCACCCTCTCCACAGAGTCTCTATTTGTGGCCTTTATTGCGCAGCTTACTTGAGAAGAAGGTGCTAATCTTTCCTCTGCTTCTTCCAGGCGAAGAGGGCTAGAGGGGGAAGTTGATTCCCCTACCGTACGGGTCTTCAACGTCTCCACAGAGTCTCTATTTGTGGCCTTTATAGCGCAGCTTACTTGAGAAGAAGGTGCTAAGCTTTCCTCTTCTTCCGGGAGAAGAGGGCTGGCGGGGGAGGATGATACCCCCGCAATGGAAGCAATCAGGGTCTTCACCCCATCCGCAGAGTTGCTATTTGTGGAGGCGGTATTTTCCATTTCACCGGGTTCTTTCTTTGGTTCAGCCGACATGGATTTATTGGTTTCTTCCATTGAATTGTAAGGGTGGCGGTCAGTATGTAACAGTTCAAAAACTAGCTGAAACTCATAAGAATAAGAGTTTTAAAAAAGTCGTCCCTATTTCCCTCCTGAAGGGGATCCAACTGTTTTGCTGAAGATGTACATAATGATTCTACTATGCGGAATGAGAAGGACAATTTCTTCTCTCCTCTACCTCTACCCTCTAAATGTAAGTCGATTGACCTGAAAATATATTCCAGAAAAGACTCTGACCCAAGGTATATAACCCGAAGCATGGGACTTTTTAAAGTTATTTTCTCTTATTGATTGATGACCAATTAACATGAAAATGTTTCCCATGCCCTGATCTACTTATGCACTGAACTGAATCTTCGATTTATATCGCTAGGACGCCAGGAGCATGCGACATAGTTTCTACCTTGCCTCCCCCTTTAAAGATTGGTTATCCCGATAAAGGTTACATGATAAATTTAAATGGTTTCGAAATTTCAAATTACAACATGTCAACATGTGCCATGTAATTCAATATGTCACCTGAAAGCTAAGTCGATTGGTGCTTAGTTTTTTCTTCATAAAATTTAAACCGATTTGGCCGTTATAACGATCAAAATGTAGGTATTTGTTTTTAAAAATGTATAAAATTTCCCGCAGCAGATGTCTCCTTCCATGCATCCCAATGGTATGGTTTATTCTCATCATTCATTCTGAAACAGTTAAAATGGTTGTGCCGATTTGGATGAAATTTGGTGTAGTAGTAGTATGCCATAGACTAATAATCAAGATAGATATGCAATTTTTATACAATCTACATCTATCTTAATTAGTCTATGGTGGTATGCTGGTATGCATATAGGAATAGGACCATACCATAGCCTACAAGCAAATTTCTAACGTATCAAATGGGTCCAGGCATTTTTGAAATATTTGAAGTTAAACATTTAAATTTAAAAAAGTCATTTTGATGTCTTACAAAATCTGCTAAACCACTTGATGGATTTGCCACAGAAGTATGATTTGTCGCAATAGAACGCTCTGCTGTTACCGGTACACAGAAGATTAGTAACTTGATCCGAAAATATACTTAACTAATATGACTTCGACATGGCGTTTGAATGCCTAACATGCACTTATGCATTTCTCGCGACATCAGCTAACTGACATGCTTCAAACAAGTATGTACGAAAACACCATCATCGCCTGGTGCAATACTTGCATTTGAAATATGGTCGCTAAATTTGTATCGTGCATTTGTACAATAGATGATATGAATTGCTTCTGTTCTGGTTTTTCGGTACAACAAGTCTACTAGGAGAACAGTAGAAAGGCAAACATTTACGTACATAATGTACATCAATCCAGTTAACCTAAGAAATGCATTCATTTCTTAGGTTTGTGAAGTACATATGACAATATCTGTCTACATGACGTAAGCTATCTGATGTCATTCCTATCATATTCGAGGGTGAAGAAGATCAGATAAGCAATACTATCGTATCGTATTTCGTTGGTTACAAGAGCTTACCAGTTACCAGGCGACGACGTGGCGAAATACAAGTTGGTCCAGTGCACAATGGAAGAAGCTTCGATTGAATACTCACTCACAACCAGGAACCAGGGGAATCCTGTAAAATGTGAAATGCAATAGTTTAGTTAAATGACTCATATATATAGTTATGTTCAAATATGTTCCTCAATAAGGCACAGGAATACAAGAACAATGTTGTATAATATGTATGCATTCGTCTATTATGGACGATTCTTTGAAGGAAGGGGGTAAATGCTCACAAACAAGCTTTGAAAATGTTCAAGGTATATTAGTTATGCATAGTAACGTAATTATTAAATGCATTGCTTGCACATCATTTATTTGTTCGGTCGGTCCCCACGTCCTCGTCAATGTAATGTATGCGATGCATGGCCCTGTATGGGTGCAATATGGTTCATTTATACTGTGGCTATGAAATGTATACTGTTTCCTTTTCCAGGAAAGCTATTTAACGATCCGCCATCTTTCTTTTTACTAAATGTTGATGCAAAAATAAATTTAGGGATTGGGAAGCGTTGTGCTATAAGTTTCCTGATAATTAATAATTGCAAATATTGCTTTGTAAATAGGAAACTAAAATAATAGGTCGAAGATCTTAACATGCTTACATTAAAAATGCAGATGGAGCAAGGTTGAGATAAAATAAGAATATATATATGATTGGGATCATCGTTCACCCTTCCTTGTGAATAATAAAAGTAAATGAAAATAGAAACTTACAGACTGGAATGATTTTTTAGTTTGGAGTTGTATATTATGATGATCTTGAATAAAACTTGACGTCTCACTTATCGTAATTTTGTATCACAATTCACTAAGTCACTTTTACCAGATAGACAGCGATACGGTACGTAGCTTCCGAAGGTATTTCTCGAACTGAATTCGTCCACGTCTGTCTCCTCTAAAATCTCAAGACGCTACACTGCACCTGCACAGATACGTGGTGTTTTCATAAAGAAATGAGTCGATCAGTCTCTTGCACAAAATGCTCCTGAAACATTCGTATGCATTGTCCTCCAAGACTTTTGCTATAAGAAAGGTGGTAATGCATTTCATTTTGAGGCTTGATTTCATCTGATTTCTTTCAGTGGTGCAGTGTGAAATTGCAGCTGCGGAGTAAATATTGTGAAATATGTTAATTAGAGTAGATATTTTTAAAAACTTTTACAGAAGTTTAAAAACAATATCACGAAACTTTGCAAACATATTATGTATGACATTTGCCTCAGTTTGAATAATTTAAGATTTTAAGAAATGTTCCAAGAATTTGCATACCCATTCAAATACTCAAATGTGCAGGGAGAAGTAACATTTTATGCTCTTCTGCCTTAGATCTTTCTGCTCCGAACGTTTTCCTTCGCATCAGGGAAATATCATTAGGAACAATAGCAGCCTTGTAAGTGTAGAATTAGTTTTAAATGTAAATGTGACTTAATATATGTGTTAAGACAAGCAAACCGCGCTTATCTACTTTTATAATGTCCAATATTTAGCAAGAACTTAATATATATATATATTTAGTTGAAAAAAATATTATAATTTGACCTGTACTGTGTGTAACTGTGTCTAACGTGACTTATGCCCAGTTTTGGCTCGTTTATATGTTTAGACAAATTTGAAGTCCGCAACACACCTCACAAACCGTCCGTTCACATCCACATACTTGCATCCACAGAAAGTATTTATTTCTAACCAAAATTGAAAGTTCAATTAATGAGTGCTTGAAGTCGTTGTCAAAATGATGCAATGAAAACATATTGTTCATATGATTTGATTTGAAACAAAAATTAATGTGTAAGGAATGTGTTATTTAAAACAGGCAAATGCATACAACGTGTATAGGCACTCCGCTTCAAATTAGATAGATGTATATAATTTTTATTGGAGTTTACAGGTATCCCTTCATTCAGAAACGATCTTCGTACCCTAATTGCTGTGTACATAATACACTGCAGTATATACTTTCGTAAATAACATATGATGTGCATTGTTCTCAGTCAAATCTATAGTAGGGAAACAATCGTTACTTCGACTCATCAGTACAGTGACGGACTTGCTTATAACTTTACTGAAATTATTAGTAAACTAAAGGAAAATTGAACTGTGACAGACCCAAAACATTTTCAACATACCGTTGAACTTGATGTCTGGCGGCAAACGAACTGTTTTCACTTGTTGTCATGTAAAACCGAATTGACTCTTGCCCACGAGTATCTTTTTAAAAAAATGAAAATCGGAAATCACGGTAAATTTTTGATAAGATGAT